>PVKS010007125.1:0-19793 GCA_004027875.1 Aplodontia rufa | reverse complement strand
TGAGTGGATACAAAAGCTTTGGTACATATATACTATGGAATACTACTCGGCCATTAGAGAGGATGATATTATGTCTTTTGAAATCAAATGGATGGAGATGGATAGAATTATGCTTAGTGAAGTCTCCCAATCTCAGAGACGCAAAGGCCGAATGGTTTCTCTCATCTGTTGATGCTAGCATATATGGGGAAGCAGTAGGCCTGATGCCTAACCTAACAAAACTGCAAATTGAATGACTTTCAGAGCATTAGGGGGATGGCTCTATAGGATACTTGGAGGTGTAGGGAGGGGGTGGAGGAAGGGTATATGAAGAACTCATAGGAGTCTGGAGAATGGGAAGATGGAGGAACCATCCCAGAAGCCAATGTCATTCTTCCACGAACTACCCATTTAACGCGTGAGTTCTTCTGGGGGAAACTGCAATAGGTAAATTCCAAGGTGGTTATCCATGATCTGGTTTTTCCCCTTGATAACAAAGTTTATATCCATTGATTACTAATGTTTTGATAATGTTTCCCCCTCAACTGTATTTCTATATTCTTCTAATAAAAAAAGAGTACAAGTTACAAAAAAAAAAAATGAAGAGAGATCCCAAATAAATAAGCTTATGCTCCCTCTCAAAGCCCTTCAAAAGGAAGAACAATCTAACCCCATGGCCAGCAGAAGACAGGAAATGATCAAGATCAGAGCTGAAATCAATGAAATTGAGAACAAAAAAAACAATAAAAAGAATTGATGAAACAGAGTTGGTATTTTGAAAACATAAATAAGATAGATAGACCCTTACTCAATCTCACTAAAAGAAGAAGAGAAATGAAGCGAATCAATAAAATCTCCAATGAAAATGGAAGAATCACCACTGACCTCATGGAAATCCAACAAACAATGAAATCATATTTCAAAAATCCATACTCCTCCAAATTAGATAATATGGAAGAAATGAACAAATTTCTAGACACATACAACATCCCTAAATTGACACCGGACAATACTGAATTCCTAAACAGCCCAATAACAGGCACTGAATCCATATTGCAATTAAAAGTCTACCAAAGAAGAAAAGCCCATGAACTGATGGCTTTCCCGCTGATTTTAACCACACTTTTGAGGAGGAACTAACACCTGTCCTTATTAAGTTATTTCAAGAAATTGAAAAGGAGGGAACTCTCTCCAACACTTTTTATGAAGCAACCATAATTCTGATGCCAAAACCCAACAAGGGCACATCAATAAAGGAAAACTACAGATCAATATCCCTGATGCACCTGGACACAAAAATCCTTAATAATGTTGTAGCAAACTAATCAAAAACTTCTCAAAAAGATAATCCAGCATGATCAAGTGGGCTTCATCCCAGGTATGCAGGGCTGGTTCAACATATGCAAAACAATTAATGTAATTCATCACCTGAAAAAATCAAGGACAAAAACCATATGATCATTTCAATTGATCCTGAAAAGGACTTTGATAAAATTCAACACACTTTTATGCTCAAAACTCTGGAGAAGATAGGGAAATCAAAGGAAATTTTCTGAAATATGTAAAGTCTATATATATATGCTGAACTCTCGGCTAGTATAACACTAAAGGGAGAAAAGCTGAAAACATTTCCACGAAACTCGGGAACAAGACAAGGCTGTCTACTATCACCACTTTTATTCAATATTGCTCTTGAGACCCTAGCTGGAGACATAAGGCAAGAGAAAGAAATCAAAGGGATAATAATTGGAAGAGAGGAAGTCAAACTCTCCCTTTTTGCTGACAATATAATCCTGTATCTGGAAGATCCAAAAATCTCCACCAGTAAATTGCTTGAACTTATAGAAAGATTTAGCAAAGTGGCAGGCTACAAGAACAACACCCATAAAACAATAGCTTTCCTGTACACTAACAATAATAGTGCAGAAGAAGAAATTAGGAAATCAATATCCTCAAAAAGAATACTTGGGAATTAACCTTACAAGGGAAATCAAAGATCTCTACAATAAAAATAATCAGACATTGAAGAATGAAATCCAAGATGACCTGAGAAGATGGAAAGATGTTCCATGGTCTTGGTTAGGGAGAATTATTACAATAAAAATGACCATTCAGCCAAAAGCTCTTTGTAGATTTAATGCAATCCCCATCAAGATACCAATGTCATTCTTTACAGATATAGAAAAAGCAATTCTCAAATTCATTTGGAACAATAAGAAACTCAGAATAGCCAAAATGTTACTAAGCAAGAAAGATGAGGTAGTTTTGCTATACCAGATCTAAAACTATACTATAGAGCTATAGTAATAAAGACAGCATGGTACTGGTATCAAGATAGGAAGGAAGACCAATGGAATAGCATAGAAGATCCTGAAACAAACCCACAAATCTTTAAGCATGTGATTTTTGACAAAGAGGGACAAAATATTACATGGAGGAGAGACAGCCTCTTCAACAAATGGTGCTGGACAAACTGGACAGGCACTTGTGGAAGGTTGAAATTAGACCCTTATCTTTCACCTTGCATGAGAATCAAATCAAGTGGATCAAGGAGCTACGAATTAAACCATGTACCTTGCAACTGATGGAAGACAAATTAGGTCCAACACTTCAGCATTTGGGAGTAGGAAAAGACTTTATCAACATGTCTCTAAAGTGAAGGAAGTAAAGCAAAAAATCAGTGAATGGGATGCCATAAAGCTAAAAAGCTTTTGCACTGCAAGGAAATCATCAAATTAGTCAAGAGTTTTCCTACAGAATGGGAGAGAATCATGGTCTGTGATTCTTCTGACAGGGGTCTCATATCTAGAATCTACAAAATCCTCAAAAATCTCAACCTTCAAAACACAAATAACCCAATCAATAAATGGGCCAAAGAGCTAAATAGAAACTTCTCAACAGATGACATTGAAGAAGCCAATGAATACACAAGAAAGTGCTCTAAATCACCAGTAATCAGAGAAATGCAAATCAAAACTACATTAAGATATCAGCTCATGCCAGTCAGATGGGCAAAAATGAAGAAAATAAGCAATAGTAGATGTTGGAGGGGCTCTGGAGAGATATGTACACTAGTAAACTGTTGGTGGAACTGCAGACTGGTACAGCTCCTCTGGAAAGCAGTGTGGAGAATCCTCAAAAAATTAGGGATGAGCCCACCATATTATCCAGCTATTCCTCTCCTGAGTATTTTTCCAGGGGATTTAGAATCAGCACATTACAGTGACACAGTAAAATCTATGTTCATAGGAGCTCAATTTACAATAGCTAAATTATGGAAATAACCCAGATGCCTCTCACTGGATGAATGGATCTAAAAACTGTGGTACATATATACCATGGAGTTCTACTCCGTAATTAGAAACAATGAAATTGCTTTGAAGGTAAATGGATGGCTATGGAAGAAATCATGCTGAGTGTGGTCAGGGTAACCCAGAGAACCAAGGGTCAAATATCTTCACTCATTTGTGGAGGCTGGAGTTAGACCCTGGCCAGTGAGAAAGGTGGTCAACTCTCATGTATTAAACTCAGAAAAGGCATCGTGACACACAACCTAGTGTGTAGGTAGAGTAGTATTGGGAAGGAGGGGGAAGTGGTGAAGGATTAGTGTGGGAAATTAGGAGTGGCTCTACGGTGTAACTGTAATTTTCAGATATATATATCATATTTTTTATTGGAAGCATTTTTGATTGTTCAACAAATAAATTTCTTCATAAAAAAATCAGTTGGAGGGCTGGAGCAGTGGGTCAGTGGTTATGCACAAGGATATCTGTTCACACCCCAGTACCATATGCACAATGGAGAGCAAGGAAAAAAATCACATGATAAACTAAATAAAATTCTCTCTCTCTCTCTCTCTCTCATTGTCCTTCTCTCTCTTTAAAAAAAAGTCAGTTGGTGTTGATAAACATAACAAAGCTAGTGATCTAGTGATCATTAGTGCATAGCCAATGTAGGCTGCTCAGTGAGCTCCAAGCCTATAATGACACATAGTGAGGGCTCCAATTGGTGGGAGGATGAAGAATTTTGCTTCATGGTGAGC
The DNA here is from genome assembly GCA_004027875.1 of Aplodontia rufa. Classification (NCBI taxonomy): domain Eukaryota; kingdom Metazoa; phylum Chordata; class Mammalia; order Rodentia; family Aplodontiidae; genus Aplodontia; species Aplodontia rufa. The sequence goes on along the minus strand of PVKS010007125.1, from coordinate 15,772 downwards.
TGATAGAACTGTTGCCACCTTTCACCAGGGCACAGCCCTGAGGCATCTGCAGAAGTTGTACAGAGTTTGAACACACCCTTACTGTCATTGCAGATATTTCACCTCTATTGCATATGCACGATTCACCTGTATATTTTGCTCCTCTCAATAAAATATAAATTCTTCTGAATTTCTACACTGGGAATCATTTTAGTCAGTTTTTTTTTGCCACCTTGACTAAAAGACCAGACAAGAACAAAATTAGAGGAGGAAAAGTGTATTTGGGGGCTTACAGTTGCAGAGGTCTCGGTCCATAGATGGCCAGCTCTATTCCCTGGGGCTTGTGAGGCCGAACATCATGGTAGAAGAGTATGGAGAAGGAAAGCAGCTGGGAACATAGCACCAGGAAATAGAAAGAGAGAGACTAAGCTCAGATCACAAAATACATACAAACGTATGTCTGGCAATGACCCATCTCCTCCAGCCACACCCTACCTGCCTGCAGGTAACCACTCTGTTAATGCCTATGGAGGGATTTACACACAAATTGGGTTAAGTCTTTCATAACCCAATCATTGTACCTCTTAACCTTGCATTGTCTCACACATGAGCTTTTGGGGTACACCTAATATCTAAACCATAATAGGAATGTATCAAATGAGAAAAGACCTCAACTCTAGTGCTCATGGTTCAAATCTCATATGTGACAGTAAATATGGAGACTGCAGCTCCATACTGTGCAATGATTCTATACATGTATAAAATGTACTTAATATGGGTACTTAATATTTTCATCTCCCAAATATTTATCATTTTTTTGTGTTGGGACCCCTCAAACTCCTCTCTTAGTGTTTTATAAAATACATGATAAATCATTATGAACTATAGTTATCCTATTGTGCTAGAGAACATTAGAACTTACTCCTGTCTGACTCTATTTTGAATCTCATTGATTCTCATTGAATCTCATCCAACTTCACTCCTACACCCTACCCTTCCTAACATCTAGTTGCCTCTATTCTATTCTCTACTTGTATAAAGTTATTTTTTAGCTTCCATATGAGTGAGACTGTGTGGCATTTGTCTTTCTGCACCTGATCTATTTCACTTAACATAATGATCTCCAGTTAATTCCATGTTGCTGTAAATGACAGGACTTCATTCTTTTAGTGGATGAATAATATTCCATTCTGTCTATAATACCACATTTTCTTGATTCATTCATCACTTAAGTTCTTTCTGTTTCTTGGCTTTTGTGCATTGCGATGTAATAAACAGGAGTGCAACTGTCTCTTTGAGAAACTGATACCATTTTCTTTGTATATTCAGAAGTGAGATTATTGGGTCATGTGGTCATTCTATGTTTGTTTTCTGAGGAATCTCCATAGTTTTCATAATGATCATACTAATTTACATTCCTACCAACAGTGCAGAAAAACTCCTTTTTTCCCCTACATTTTCATCAGCATTTTAGGGGGTCTTTTTGATATTATCAATTCTAATTGGGATACTTTGCTATTTCATTGTGGTTTCAATTTGCAATTCTTTGGCTATAGGTGATGGTGAGCATTTTTTTAGCCTTTTGAAATTATTACATATTTAAAAAATTGTTATGACATTTTTTCTTTCACAGTATCTCTAGCATTCACTTAGTGGACTTTTATTTACTATATACCACATTTTAACCGTGCTGTGGGTATTCAAAAATAGTCTCCTGTGAGATACTTTTCTCTACTCTTATGGCCACAGCTATCAAATCTTAATGACTGTAACCAGATTAGCTGCTCTAATTTGAAGCTCTTTATAAGGTCTCTCTCTTATTAAGTCATTCTGCTTTAACCTTCATACATTTTCCTTACAGTCAGTAGCTTGAGTTCAAAGCCTGGTCTGGCATCTCTCCTCATGGATCTTTCCTCTCTTCTTTCACTCCAATCACAGTTCTGCTCTAGTCCAGCCTCTTGGCCATCAGTGAACACAGTGTACTTCCTTGTTTCTTGTGCATTAGTCTTCAATTAGTTTCTGAAATTCCTGAAGGGCAGATAATAGTGCTGTTCTGGAAAGAACACAGACTTTGCACCTGTCTCAGACACTGCGAAGCATGGCAGTTAGCTAAATCGAGCCCAGTTACCTCATCTGTAAAAGGAAAAATGTGTACTGAGGTGCTGAGCAGGTAGCACTTGTCAGTTCTCTTCCTTTGTGTCCTCTCTAAGATCATTTTAGAATGCCAAGTGATCAGCAGGTGATCTCAGGCACACAAAGAGACTTCCATTGTACAACAAGAGAGATTCATTGGAAAGTTGCTCTTCTCCTTTAGGCCATGGAAATCAAGAACTCCTCCTCTTCTTAGAATCACAGCCCCTACTTAACACACTTAAGCAGTTACCTCTATGCTATCACCAGGACATGAATTGGAGTCTGTATTTTTCCAGGCATTCATCCTGTAATTTTTATTTCTTCTGTCTCAAACTCATCTCCTATGCAGCCAGAACTTCAACATCAGTACCAGAGGATATTCAAAGGCTTTTTTTTTTCTTTCTTTTTTTGTAACAAGGACTTCATGCTGCTGTGCAAATTGCCTGGCAGGAGGTCTGTGGTGCATATGGCTATGAATTTTCTAGAGGAAGAATAAGGAGCTGCTCAGCTTCCCCCAGGCCTGCAGAGTGGACCTCTGTGGCCAGATTGGATTTGATGTGGCAGCTCGGTAGTGAGTTGGGCAACTACTGAGTACAAGGATCAGCTTAGATTATTAACGGCCTCAGAACATTTAAAGATTCAAAGACTCTCAGAAGATTCAAAGACTTGGTTCCTGTAAGCAGCCCCAAAGAAGTGCATAGAATTAAATCATGAGTTATAACAATATTGAGCCTAGAAAATTATCTTAAAAAGTTGGAAGATTTATTTGAGACAAAAATGTTTGGAAAAATACATGTTCTAGATGTACTTACAAGTTTTGAAGAACCAGATATAAAGCTAAAAGGAGGAACTATTTGGATCAAATTATTAAACATTATATTAAAATATACATATAAACAAGTCTGAGCATAGAGTGATGTACAGATATTTTTGCATCTGATCTAATGCAGCAATTTTTTATTAAGAAATTTAGTTGTTGTACAATCAAAAATGTATCTAAAGAAACAATATGATATGTATATATTTATAAATCAGAATTACCCCCAGATCTCTCCCTTTGCTCCCTCCCCCCACAGACCAGTCCCCTCCCCTGTTCCCGATACATATCTATGAATGCCCTAGATTATGTGTTACTACATCTTTGCTCGGTCTAATACATGAGATTGATCACCTTTCACACAGGCCTGGGTTTAGCTCCAGCCTCCACAGATAAGTGAAGACATTCGACCTTTGACTCCCTGGTTTAGGCTAATTTCACTCAACATGATTTCTTCCATTGCCATCCATTTACCTTCAAAGGCTGAAATTTCATTGTTTCTAATTGATGAGTAGAACTTCATGGTGTGTGTGTGTGTATGTGTGTGTGTGATATATCTATATCTATATCTATATCTATATCTATATCTATATCTATATCTATCTATATATCTATATATCACATATCACAGTTTTTTGATCCAGAGAGGGACATCTGGGTTGGTTCCATAATTCAGCTATTGTAAATTGAGCTGCTATGAACATAAATTTTACTGTGTTGCTATAATGTGCTGATTCTAAATCCCCTGGAAAAACACCCAAGAGAAGAATAGCTGGATCATATGGTGGGTTCATCCCTAATTTTTTGATGATTCTCCACACTGCTTTCCAGAGGGGCTGTACCAATCTAATAAAGTAAACTTAATGGAAAGTTACTGAATCGTAGTATGATGCATAGTTGAACATTAATGAGTTAGTTATTGTTGTGCTAGCCTTGCTTGAAGGTATTGAGAATAAATGATACAACTTCTTATCTTTTATTCTAGATTTATTATTCTGTAGAAGAGGTGCCCTAATTTAACACAATCTAAATTCAGGGTCATACCATTCATGGAGGGAGAATATAAAAAGATTTCCTTCTTTCCTTCTTTGCTTTCTTCCTTCCTTCCTTCCTTCCTTGTCCTTCCTTCCTTCCTTCTTTCTTTATTTTCTGCCTTGATAAATTTTCTAGTTTGTTGTAAATGGAGAATTATGGGTGAATTGCAGGAAAGTACTATTGAGTGACAAAGGCAAGTGCTAGAGGATCTTAGACAACAGGATATCCTTTCCAAAATGATAAAAAGGTGACTAAACTAACAATGTATTATTTAGGCACATAAGTGATGAAGATCACATTTGATAAAGCATGGAGATGGTGAAGACAAACTTTAGAATAGTGGCTCTTGTGCATTGGAGGCAAAGGAGCTGGAGCACACAGGCTGATCTAATAGTTATTGGCACTCTTCTAGAGTTTGTGTCAGGCAAACTCTAGTGTAGTGTTCCCACAGGGGCTCATTATGTTAATAACTAGAGCAGTTTAAAATAAGATTATACATATACCAAGAGTGACAATGTGTTTTGAGCTAGGAATTTGGACAAATTCAGTTTGAATTATTACCTGAAGCTCATTAAATTTTTTTCCTTGAATAAAATATATCTGGCTCGTGCACACCTGTAATCTCAAAAATTTGGGAGGCTGAGGCTGGACGATTGCAACCTCAAAGCCACTCTCAGCAACTACCTGAGGCCCTAAGCTACTTAGCAAGATCTGTCTCAAAATAAAATGTTAAAAGGGATGGGAATGAAGCTCAGTGGTTGGGTGCTCCTGGATTCATTCCACAGTACCAAAAATAAAAAGTAAAATGAAATAATACTGGAGGAAATTACAAGAATTACACTTTCAAGCATTTTTTTTAAAAAAAAAAACTTTTCAAAGCTAGTTACATATGTTTTCATTACTAGTTTACAAATTATTTTTATTAGATAGGAGAACTATTTTCCTGAAAGCAACCACACCTGAAGCCATACCTGTGGTGGAAGGTGAGGAAGAAAGGGGACAAGGAGGGACAGAGGAGGATGAATTAAGAAATAAATGAAGTCCAATATATAGATAAAAAAGTGTTAAGAATATAAAGATGTGTATTGAAAATTCTAATGGCTGACAGAGACCACATCCTCAAGTGCATTGCTTAAGCAAGCAATTAGCATGAATATGCAATTAGGTATTGAACATCCATTATGCTAGGAGTGAGATATGGTTACACCCCTCAAGGAGCTTATTGCTTGAAAATAAAAGGCCTAGCTTATCCTCAGATTTGAAGAGGCCATTACCCTTTCCTATCTCAGAAATGAAATTAGGCAATAAATTGTGAAAAAGAACAGGCTCCAAGCAAATTATGTCAGCACAAAGACTCTGGACAGAACTGTGGAAAGCTGACTCAATTTCCCATAGTAACACCACTGTGTGCTACCCCTGACGGTCACATACTTCCATACTTTGGAAGCAGAGAACTTGTAGTGATAAGGCTAATTGATAGATAGCTCTTTGAAATGTGCATTTTCCTCTTCATATCTATAGGATTCATTCAGGGGATATCATCAGGTACATGCTTTATCAAGGCAAGCAGGCATTGAATTAGAAATGAAGCCATTTTTTTTTCCCTGAAGAAGATAGTCATCTAAAACAGTTTTTAAAATTAAGCCTGACTGATTTCATTCAACCAGTCATGGCATACTTCTTGTGGACAATTTAGATTTGCTTTTGATTTGTGATGCCTTGCTGGGAGCATCTGTCCTTGCCACTTCTGGGCACCCACCCTCCCCCTTTGTGTAATTTATAATACTTAGAGCTGAAAGACATCTGTAACCAGCATGATTCTGTTCATATACAGCATTTTTACTTGGAATTACAATCTGTTTTGCAATAAAACATACTTTCTGGTATTTACTGACTTCTTTAGCCTGAACACCAATTCTAGTAATTAGGCTGAAACCATAGCATGATTGATTTAGGGAGGCTGATGTTAGCTGCTTGGATCAGCACGTTCGATGGACCATCCATGAAATAATTTTTCTGCAAACTGCCATCACTTCATGGCAGGTGAAAAGCAATGTTCATAGATGCCCTCTGACATACTTTCAACTTTCGATTATTCATGGTAATGAGGACCAGATAGATAGTTCTGCAATTCTCAGTGGAGCATCAAGTTAAAAATACTGATAGCCTAGCAATAATGCAATCCCTGGTTTGGTAGCCAGAGGCCAGTTAGGCATTTGTCAGTGGCACTTTCTGCATTTTTCTTTTGCTGGAGCTTAGGGTAGTAACTACAACTGCTCAACAATTCCTCTACTTTTATAGGCCTCAAATGATGCCACAACTCTGAAGAGCTTCCCAAGAATCAGCTTGAGTTCTAGCATGGATGCAGTCTAGCTCCTCTGCACTGTAGACACATACTGGCAGCCCTGGAATCCAGCTCTGAGGGTACTTAGTCTCCTTCCCCTGTGTGTAAAAAAACCAGTGCAGGATACTTTACTGGAGTGAAGGGAATAGCTGGCCAGGAGGAGAACCTTCTGTGAGATATGGATCTTAGAGGGGTAGGGTTGCAACAGACAGGCCAGGCAGGTAGACCATTCCAAAGGGAGAAGACTACTGTATCCTTTTGGAGAATTTTGGAGAAAGTATTTTTTTCCTTTGCTCTTACTTCTTATTTTGTAGTGCATGACCCAAGACATGGAATCTAACACATATTGGGATATATATTTATTTTCTTTTGAAAAACTATTAAGAAGGGATTGTGTCCCGAAGTAGGTTGGATGGTGGTAAAAACCACTTAGATTCAACTGAGACAGAATCTGGGAGTAAATAATAGATCAAGCAATTGTCTTAAATTCTAAATAAAACTTAAGGAAAGCCCTTTTTTTGAGTGAAAACTGATGAGAAAAATTCTATTAATTAGCACAAATGAACAAAGCAGCGTAGGCCATTTCTAATGAATTAAATATGCACAGGTATGTTTTACATTTATTTGATCTCAATATAGTCCTTGTCAGATGCTGTAGGCAAGGTAAAGCAAAAACCTGAAATCAGAGAGGTTATATGCTTTGTCAAAGTCATACAGCCAAGGAAAGTGGTGAGGTAAGGGAACTCCATCTGGCATAAAGTGTTCTAGTTAAGAATCAGAAAATCCATTTTATAATTTGAAAGTTAATTAATAAGCATGCAAATCACTTAACTGTTTGAGAGATTCCTCACTCATAAAGTGAGGGAACTAGAGAAGACCAATTCTCTCAATCCTAGCTGCCATTTTAGTATTGCCCCTTAAGCAATGGAGATTATAAAAAATATACTAAATCTCAGTTTCCAAATTCCAGCACAGAGTAATTAGTGTGAACACTTGTATACGAGCTCTCACACATCACCATTTCTTTTTGTTTGCTGGCTTATTTATTTCAAAGTTGCCAAGGTGATTCTACCCTGCATCTGGCATGGAGAACCCCCAAACTAGATTATTAATGAGGTGACATTTATCTTTTATGTTCTACACTAATTTGTTTTCTAAGCCCCTTAGTTACGAACCAATGTTTTGAAGTCCATTTACTTCTCGTTTCTTTACCTCCAACAAAATGAAAACTTAGATGCTAAATGTATTCGTTTATTCACAAAAGTACAGGTGGGACACAAATATGTGGATACTGATGCTTGTTCCATGCTATCAACTAATATCCCAAAGGCACAAAAATGTCAGTATCATGTAAAGTAAGAACTCAGTTAATATAAAGGAAAATAATAAATTTTCACTGAGGCATGATATCAGTTTAAGGAAAGGTAAACAGAAGGAATAACTATCACTTTTCCAGTTCTAAGTACTGAAATTACTGGCAAGAATGATCATCTTTGTGAAGAAATAGTAGAATGTAAAATAGTTCATCTTAAAGAGGAAAACCATGATATTGATTGTTATATCCTTATTACTACTTTTCCTTTCAATAGGAAACACATAATAATTTTAAAGGTGACATAACTTGTTAAAAATAGTAAAGGTCTAGAGAATATTTCATCATTATTCTTTTCCATGGCACATTAACATTAACATGCCTTTTTTAAAAAAAATCTACTCAGCAACTCTATGTCTTTTGATTGGGGAATTTAATCAATTTACATTGAAAGTAATTATTGATAAAGAAAGACTTAACTATTGTCATATTGTTTATGGTTTTTCTATCAATTTTGTAGTTTTTTTGTTTCTTTTTTCCTCTCTGGCTAATTTACTCATTATTTTTTGTAATAGGCATTTAGTTCTTCCTTTTTATCTTTCCTATGTCTTCTGTAGTTATTTTCTTTATGGTTAGGTTGTGACTACATAAAACATCTTACAGTAATAACAATTTATTTTAAGCTGATAAAAACAACTTCAATTACATACTTCAATTTTACCATCTCCACCAACTTACAGTTTATCTTATTAATTTCATAATTTGTATCTTTGGTATTGATATCCATTAGGAAATCTTGGTATAGTTGTTCTAAATGCTTCTGTCTTTTAACTTTTTTACTAAAATTAATATTGATTTGTGTACTATCAATACAGTATTAAAACACTGTATGTTTACCAGTGAGCTTTGTACTTTCATATACTTCTATGCTTCTGTTTAGCTGGGTTTTTTGTTGTTTGTTTGTTTTCTTTGCTGGGGATTGAACCAAGAGTGCTTTACTGAGACACATCCCCAGTCTTTTTAAATTTTTATTTTTTTAAATTTTGAGACAGGGTCTCACTAAGTTTCTGAACTTGCAGTCCTCCTGCCTCAGTTTCCTAAATTGCTGAGATTACAGGCCATCACCTGGCAGTTTGGCACATTTTTATTTCAAATTGAAGAACTCTCTTAGGATTTCTCATAAGGCAGATCTAGTGATGACAATGAATTTCCTTAGTTTTTGTTAGTCTGGAAAAGTCTTCATTTCTGAAAGAGAGTTTTGGTACATTTCGTATTCTCGGTTGGCAATTTTTTTTTCTTTCAGCACTTGGAATATATTCAATTTTCATCGACAAGACTTCTGTTATCAAATCCACATGTTTGTCTTATAGAAAGGTTCCTTTGCACATAAAAAGTCATTTTTCACTTGTTACTTTCAAAATTCTTTCTGTATCTGAATTTTTACAATTTGTTTATAATATTATTTAGGTGTATAGTTCTTTGGGTTCAACCTATTATCTGATTTTATGTATCCCCCAAGATTTGTGAAGTTTCCAGTCATTATTTCTTTAAACAGGTTTTCTGTTGCTTTTTTCCTTTCTCTTAAAATTCTCTTAGTATATATGCCTGTTCACTAGATGGTGTTCTATAAGTTCCTTAGGTTTTCTTAATTTTTTCTTTTCATTTAATTTTGTTCCTTTAATTAGATGATTGCAAATGAATTATCTTTGATTTTTTTGTTTCTTTCTTTTGCTTGATCAACTCTGAGAATTAAAGCTCTTTATTAAATTTTTAATTCAGATATTGTATTCTTTGGCTCCATACTTTCTTTTTGATTCTTTTTATGGGTTTAGTTATTTTTTGATATTTTAGTTTTGCTCATGTACATTTTTCCTGGTTTCCTTTTGGTTGTCTTGTTTGTTCTCTCTTGTAACTCACTGAGCATCTGTATGATGCTATTTTGAAGTCTTTGTCAGGCAATTCGTAGGTCTCTATTTCTTTAGCATCAGTTACTAGAGATTTAAGTTATTCCTTTGGTTGTGTGATATTTCCATGCTTTTTCATCTTCCCTGTAGCTTTATGTTGGTGCCTACACATTTGAAGAGTTCTCTCTTAGTCTTTACAGACCTAGCTTCAATAATGAAAAATTTTACCAATCAGTCTTGCTAGAGACTCATAGGGCCTTCAAAATATTTTCCATGGTTGTGCATGTTCTACTCCTCTCTCTTCCTCCTGGAGAAGAATTTTCCTGATTATGCACTTTCTTTTGATCTTGCAGAGATATGCCAGCTTAAGTAAGCTGTTCCCCCCTTTCCCTAGGGCAATGCAATGATAGACTAGGATATTGTATGCATGCTCAACTTTTCACCCTCACTTCCTAGGAAAGAAGTCTCAGGGTTGTGTGCCTTCTCTCAATCTTGCAGAACCATTCTAGCTGTATTAAGCCACCTTCTCATTCTTTTTGTTATTAGCTGTCCCCAGCTATTAAAATTTTGTGAGTTTCCTTATCACTTGGAATGAAGTGGGACAGAGAAAGATCCATCACATAGAGCCTTGAAGGGCCAAATAATTTGGGCACACACTCCTGTTTCTCTTCCCCTTCAAGAGAGAAGTCATGGGTCAAGGCAATCTCTCTTGGTACTGACATATGCCTACTTGAGGGAGGGAGAAATGTAGGTAAAGTGAAACTTCTAATCTTACCCAATTCAATGTTCTAGTCTTGGTTTTGTGCTTATCTGGGTTAATGAAACTTATAAACTGGATTCCTAGCATCTCATAAAGGGTTTATATATCATTGTTAAATTGGTGTTTCAGTGGTAGTACAAAGTGCTGAAACTTCCTGTTTTGCAATGTGCTTGATGTCACTCTAAGTCAACACTGTTTTTTTAAAGCTGGCTGGTTAGAAAGCAACTGTTTGTGTTATAAGTTTAATATAATTGATGACATAGGTACTAGTAAATGTACCTATGTACTAGTAAGTATGTAAAAATGAATCAGTATTTCTTGAAATTTGTTTCTTGGAACACAATTTTCAAGACAGGAAGGAAAGATTTTCTGTTTGAATAAATGGGAAACACTTGAATAAACTCATAAAGGCTATTTTATAGCAAATTTACTCATTGCATAGTACATTAATGGGCTTTGGGCATCTTTATAGGTAAGAATTTAACAAATTCATCTATCTCAGAAGCATATTTTCTTGTGGTGCATCCTAAAAGGATGCTTGGAAAAAATAGAATAGAAATAGAAAGGCTGCCCAGTCATATCACTCTTACTGAATTCTGTCATAAGAAAACATTTATGCTGAATTTTCACATTATATTTTAATAAAATATATAGAATAATAAATGCTTTTTCTACTCCTAAGGCATTGAATATCTTCCACAGAGACTCAGTGATGATACCCCAAATATCTATTTAACAACAAAGATGCCATGAGATAAAACAAATCAAGAAAAAAAAGCACAGTTTCAGACAGAATAATAGGTGTATTAAAATAAGTCACTTACTGAGGGGCAGATAAGTCAACAGCATGTTATAGTCAGAAATAATGTACTATAGGGATTGCTTTATTTGGACAATGATGATTATCTCTTCTAAGAATGCTCTGTATCTACTTTACCTATGAAATATTTTAGTAGTAAAAATATATTTACAAAATTAAATTGAAACTCAATTTTTTTCGATAATATTCCCATTTTAAATTAACAAATGGATAAATTATGAAAGTATGGGCAGCATATTTTAAATTAAAATTGCTAACCTAAATATTCAAGAAACAAACACAACTTATGCTTATTCAAAATTGATGAAAAGCATTCAAAACTGGATTATGTTCTTGCACAAAACTTTTTCCCTACTGTAGGAGAACAGCGAGTTAGGAATAACAACTATGAATGAAATATTCTGATAATTCAAAAGCATAATTTTGGCTCACAGTTCCAATTTCATCACTGCTGAAAGTTAGGAAAGGTGACTAATTTTAGTTTAGTTATTTTTCTTACTCCTATTCACACATTATTTTAACGAGCAACGAAAATCCATAAAGCAGAGCACAAAAGACAGAAGGAAAAAAATCAGGGGAGAAAAAAAATCTTCTGGCTGGCTGAGTAATCATTTCCAGAGTTAATCAAGAGAGAGACGGAAGAATTGGAATTCAAAATCATACTGACAAATGGAAAAGCACCTTTTGATGGTACTGTTGAAACAACTACTGAAAAGTGCTTTTTGTTCACAGATGCAGATGTTTGGAAAATGCACACGTACACAATTTAAAGTAAAAGAATCAAACATTTATCTGTGGTTAGTAACAACAGTCCATTGTGGAGCCTTTGAACCATCTGTTATCTTAAGAAAAAGTGATGAGGCTTCCAGAAGAGCACTCTGAATTCATATTGCCATGTACCAAGTAGGTCCACAGTGGTTACCACTGCGTGGGTGAAAGGATGACAAAAGGAAGACATGACAGGAGGAGAGATGTTGTTTTTGATGCAGTGAGGCTCAGGAACCACGGGGCTGTGTGTCATAGCCTTCACTTTAAATTGACTTTTGAATACCAGCTATGATTCATCTGACCAAAACAGTTTGGATTGCAGTGCTATGATTTCTGTTATTTCTTATTTTTATTACTTGGTTACATCTTAAGACTTTTTAGAATACTTTAAAAAATATTCTAACTTCTGAATATAGAGTGGTAGAAAATAGTATGTTGGTTGCTTAAAAAATTAAAAATATTATTAACATATGATCCAACAATCCATTTTTGGGAATATACCCAATAATTAAAAGCAGAGTCTCAACAAGGTATTATTACACCCATGCTTATAACAACTTTATTCATAATAGTCCAAAGTAGAAGCAAACCACATATTAATCTATGGATAAATGATAAACAAAATGTGGTATTTAAATATATGTAGGATAACCAACTTCTGGGATGGTACTGCCCACACTTAGGGTAGGTCTCTGCTTCAGTTTGCTATTCCACAAGCCAATCATTCCTGGAAATACCCTCAATGACATACCCAGAAGCCTCTCAATCTTAGTCATTTCTTAATCTAGTCAAGTTGATAAGTCAGGTTAGCTATTAGAGGCACTCTATAACTAAGCTATACCCCAGCCTTTTTAAATTTTATTTTGAGTCAGGGTCTCACCAAGTTGCTGAAGCTGGCCTTGAACTTACAATCTCATGCTTCAGCTTCCAGTGTCACTGGGGTTACAGGTGCATACTACTCCCAGCTAGAGTTTCAATGTTTTTAAGATGAAAAGAGTTGTGGAGATGGAGAGTAGCAATCATTGTGTAACAATATTACACTTAACCTCACTGAAGTGTACACTTAGTGGCTAAAAAGCTACATTTTCTGCTGTGTATGTTTTACCACAACTTGAAAAATTTCAAAAACATATTGCTTGCTAAAAATAATGACAGGGGAGGGAGAGAGAGAGAGAGAAAGAGAGAGAGAAGGAGAGAGAGAATGAAAATATTGGTCTTTGTTTTTTGATTTCATGATACTGTGCTGCTATAAATTGAAAAGACAAAATGAACTTTCTAAGCTAGAAGACCAATAACGTGAGATTTTGCTCCAATAGTATGACATTCAATAGATATCATCGAACATCCAATTTATTCAAGGCACTATATTAGGTATTGTTGGGGGAGGGAGGGTAGAAGACTTTCTGTGATGGAATCTCAGGCACTGGAGCTTTTAAAATCTACTTAAAGAATAACATATATACACAATTAACTGTAGTTGACTTGGATTCTATATGAAAGAGAAAATAATGTGTTACAGGAGAACAATGAAGAAAGAAGTTAGAGTCAGTCTGGAGACTAATGAATGACTTCACAGAAGAGGTGACACTGAACCTGGAAGGCTGGGGAAGAGATTGATAGATAGAGAAGTGGGGGTGACCATTCCAAATAAAAGGAAGAGTAAAGGGGAAAAACATAAGAAGTAGTCCAAGAACAGGGAGCTGTCAATTTGTACAACAAGATCATAAGAAATCCTTTTGAAAGAGGCAAACAAGGTGGGTTGGAACACTTTCTATTTCCTTTGAAAAAATAAGAAATTATTAGTTTTAAAGTAATCAAAATTAGAGCTCTTTTAAATATTTTATAGTTGCAGTCTGCAGTACTTAGAAGGGTTTGGGAATGCAGATGGGAAATTAGCCAGGAAGATATTGCAAAGTGCATGAAAACTAATGACCACTTGAAATACATAATATATGGTAGAAATAAAAATAAGGGGAGAGGTGACACACTCTAGGAGACCTTAGAAAGAATGTGGTGGCATGGAAAGAATGCTAGTTTGGGAGTCAGTGGGCAGGTTCTTTTCTGGTTTTTCTGGCCCCTTCTCTTGAAAGGAGACTTGACATTACAGAGTTTGTTTTCTCATCTTTAAAATTTGGAAGTTAGAAAAGATAGTTTCAGTGAAAACTTTTAGAGCCAAAGTTCCATACTTTTGAATTGAAGTTAATGGTTCAAATATAGCCATCCTAAGGGAAGTGGTGGTCAAAGCTTCAATATCTAAGGAGGAGAAAGTCAAGGAGGAGATATAAACCATCATAAAAAACTCATCTCTTCTCTCTGGGTATGGTGAATAGGCTATTTCTTATTACCATTGTGCTAAAAAAGGGAAATGACAAACATAAATATAAGAAGAACATAGAGAACAGACATTTCACCACTAGGGAGTCATATATGGCCTCTCTAACACACAAGTTACACTTTCTTTCACATAGGAAGTCAATGAAGCCAAGTCTGACCTGACAGGATTTATTGATGTCCCCAAAGGATATGTCTCTTGCAATTCTTGCCATGTCCAGGCCACAGTTGTGAGGCAAACTGGTCTGGCCACTGCTCTGGCAGGAGATCAGCACCAGGGAGGAGAGCAGCTGAGCTAGCAAGAGTGTGTGTCTGTTTTGACGGCCCCATTCCTCTTGGCTTGAATGATGGCACCACCATCCCTTTGGCAAGCCTGATAGCAGGTGCAGAACCATTGTTTGTGTTGCCCAGCTCTGCAACAGTAAAAGCTGGGCCAGGAAAATGGCAGCTGCTCAACTGAGCAAGGCAGCAGAGAGGAATTTTTTTTAGATGGTTTTGCAGCTGACATCAGACACAAATCATTATTGTCTATGAAGATGCTTTCTCCTGTTACTTAGCATTCCATTATTAGGTAAAAAGATTAAAGGACCAAATGGATACAGTATTTGATTTTGGTGTTGTTCTTACCTGCAGAGAAGAAAGTCCAGAAGGTGCAATCCACTGATACTTAATTTGTGCCATGTGATTATTTTTAAATTCCTCCATTAAAAAACTGTATTTAGACAGCTACTTAAGAGGACCCACTTGGCCAGGCTTCCTTCTTTGATCCAACAAACTATTCCTACACATCCATTTCACCCAAATAATGTTTTAGTCAGCTTTTTCACTGTTATAACTAACCCAACAAGAACAATTAGAGGAATAAAAATTTATGCACTCATGGTTTCAGAGGCCTTAGTCCAAAGATAACCTGTTCTATTCCTCAGGACTTGAAGTGAGGCAGAAAATCATGGCAGAAGGGTGTGGCAGAGAAAAGCTGGTTAGGACAGGGCCACTAAGAAGCAGAGAGAGGGAAAGCTAAGCTCAGCTCACAAAATACTCCAAAGTCACAACCCCAGGGACCCAACTCCTTCAGTCATACTCTACCTGCCTACAGTTACAGTGAAATTAATTCCTATCAGGAAATTAATGCACTGATTAGGTCAATCCTCTGATAATCCAATCACTTCACTCAAAAACTTTCTTTTTAAAAAATTTTTTTATTTTATAAACATGGTCTTATAATTAGGAGGAATTCAACGTCAAACAATCAAGAACAAAAGTGTAGGGATGGAGCTGTGCTTCAGCAGTTACGGTGCTTACCTGGCATGCACAAGTGCACAGGTTCAAACCCCAGCACCATGTACACAACGAAGTCTCTGAGCAACGAAAGCCATGTGAAAAACTAAATAAAAATTTATTCTCTCTGTCTCTCCCTCTCACTGTTCCCTATTTCTTTAAAAATAAAAAACTGTAATGACAGAACAAGCGAAGGCTGGGGCCAGTCCATGATTACCCCCCTTGGTTTCTCCATGATTCCATATTTCCCCCTACTTAAGCCCCAAGTTAATTGGACTTCTGGAAGTCAGA
>PVKS010007124.1:0-74600 GCA_004027875.1 Aplodontia rufa | reverse complement strand
TTTTCAGTTTTTGCTTACACACAATTTATCCTTTGCAGCTAATTAAGCTGAAGAAGCCTGGAAATAAAGTTTGAAACTAAGGTTAATAAAGTTCTTTGCCTAGTAAAAAAAAAAAAATAAAATAAAATAAAATAAAATAAATAAATAAATAAAAACTATTAAAATAAAATAAAATGAGAAAAAAAAGGGGGGGGCTGGGGATGTAGCTTGATGCATGCCTGGCATGTGTCAGGGGCTCTGAGTTCAATCTGCAGGACCTCAAAAAAAAAAAAAAGAAAAAAGAAAGGAGAGCTAGTCCATTGCCCCAAAAAGTCCCTCATGAAGCCCCTTTTCACCATGATTGAAATGATCACATCTGCATTCTATTTTTTTTTTTAAAGAGGGAGGGACAGTGAGAGAAAGAGAGAAACAATTTTTATTTTAGTGTTTCATGTGGCTTTCACTGCTCCGATACTTTGTCATATATGTGGTGTTGAGGTTTGAATTCACACACTCGCACACACTCGCATGCAGGGCAAGCACCATAACTGCTGAGCCACTGCTCCATCCCTGCATTCTATTTTAACTTGCATGCTTGAAGGTTTTTCCAATAAAAGACCTCATTTTTATCTTTTTTTTGGGGGGGGGATTGAACCCAGGGGTACTCTGGTGTGCATCTCCATGCCCAGCTAAGATCTAATTTTTGAGGAAGAAAATATGACATTAAACTCAAGAAAAAAATACATTATTTCTTTTGTCTTCTTCCATATCATCAAGGAAGTTTCAGAACAAAAGTGTGTTTATAACAGCCATATCCAAGGAAAGTTTCATAAAATAAATTAAATAAGGAAATATCATGCTTTTCTGACTTTTACATTCAACAATTTTCATTGTGCTTGGGTAAAAACTGAAAGATATCATTAGGAAGAAACTAAGCAGAGACCACATGGAAGAGGAGGAAGCTGCTGTTCTTTGTGGGGAAACCTTCGTGACCCACACTCTCTAGCTCCATTCTCTGCTTTATTTTTTCCTTACCATTTAGTACCATCAGATATGCTTATTTTTTAACGTTTTTAAATGTTTTTAATATTTTCTCCCAGCTGTAAAAGTTAGGACCAACACCCAGCATTTGGGAGTAGGCAAAGATTTTCTCAACATGTCTCCTAAAGTGAAAGAAGTGAAGTCAAAAATCAGTGAGTGGGATGTCATAAAGCTAAAAAGCTTTTGCACAGCCAAGGAAATGATCAAAATTGTCAAGAGATTTCCTACAGAATGAGAGAGAATCATGACTTGTGATTCTTCTGACAGGGGACTAATATCCAGAATTTACAAAATCCTCAAAAATGTCAACCTCTTTTCAAAAACATAAACAACCCAATCAATAAATGGGCCAAAGACTAAATAGAAACTTCTCAACAGAGGACATTGAGCAAGCCAATAAATACATGAGAAAGTGCTATAAATCACTAGCAATCAGAGAAATGCAAATCGAAACTACATTTAAGATTTCACCTCTCCCAGCCCTAAGTGGATTATCAAGTCTGCAAGAGCAAGGATTTTTCTGTTTTATTCACAACTGCATCTCCAGTCCCCAGCAGTGTCTGACCCAGAGTAAAAACTGGTAGAAAGATTGAGACTACAACAACAGGGTGTTGAAAAGAGGACACACAGCTAGGTCTTAGGAAATTCCTAGACATTTTTCATACATATTCTTTCCTATGTGCCTGAGATAAATGGTTTTGCTATGCAGATGACACAATGGCAAATCAAATGACTGTAGTTAGGAGGGAAACTAAGCTTGGCAAGCACAGATTTTACCCCCATACAGCGTCCACCACCCAGAGGCCTCATGTGCTCTGTTCCTAGATCAAATGTGAATTCCCTCCATGCTGAGGGTTTGGGGCACGGTTCTTATTTAGCTTTTCTTGATGAAGGTGGTTGAGATTGTTTACAGCATGACTGATGCTGTAAAGATTAATAATAATATACAGAGTGACCCATTTGGGGGTGTAGATTTTGTATCCTACAATTTTCTTGAATTCTTTTTTTTAATGTTTTTATTAGTACATTATAGTTACACATAATATTGGGGTTCATTTTGACATAATCATACAGGCATGGAATGTAATTTGCTACATTTCAGTCCTTAGTACTTCATCTTTCCCTTCCCTCCTTCCTCCCCATTGCCCTTCCTCTACTCTACTGTCTTTTGATTTATTTATTGTTTTTTTAATTGGTGCTTTACAGTTATACATAAAGGTGAATTCACTGTGGTATATTCATATATGTACATAGCATAATTTGGCCAATTTCATTCTGCAGTTCTTCTTTTCCTCTGTCCTTCCTTCCTGCCCTCTATCCCCTTTCTCTATTCCACTAATCTCCCTTCGGTTTCCATGGGAACATCCTCTCCTTTTTTTCCTCATTTTGTTCTCACTTCTGCATATGAGAGAAACCATTCGACCCTTGACTTTCTGGGGCTGGTTTATTTCACTTAGTGTGATGTTCTCCACTTACTAGCAAATGCCATTAATTTCATTTTTCTTTATGGCTCAGCAAACTTCATTGCGCAGTCCACTAAAGAAATCAAAAGGGGCTGGCTCGGTGGCTCAGTGGTTTAAGTGCTTGCCTAGCATGTGCAAGGATGCAGGTTCAAACTCCAGCACCATGTACACAACTGAGTGTTGGAGAAACAATGGCCAGATGAAAAAGCAATATTGATTTTCTCTTTCTCTTTCTCTCTCTCTCTCTCACTGTCCATCTCTCTTTAAAAGAAAAAGAAAATTAATAGCTCTGAATTTCAGTAAACAGAACCCTTTACTGTACTATTAACCTTGGGTTAGCTTTTGTTGTTTCTGTGGATGCAGAGTAGCTGACATTCATTTGTTCTCTGGTCCCATTTCTCAGTGGGTTTGGTCCCTCCTATGTTTGTGCTTTGAGACTTGATGTGCCTTTCTGCAGCAACAACAGAGCCTGCTTGGCTCTGGAAGTCTTCATGCACTTGGTGATTACTCTCAGGTGACACACTGTGACTCAAATGTGTGTGTGTTTGTATGGTACTGGCAAGCACTCTCACTCTGAACTATATCCCTAGCCCTTTTTATTTGAGAACAGGGTATTTATAATTTGCCCTGATTGGCCTCAAACTTGCAATCCTCCTGCCTCAACCTGCAGAATAATTGGGATTATAAGCAGATGGTTATACTTTCTTTAACACTAGTCAACTTTCAAGATTAAAAAAGAAAAAAGTATTGCCACTGTTAGTTCTCATCTAAGTTTAGAAGGTCCACTATTTACATATGCATTATTCTAGAAAAACTGTGCCATGTTTTTCTTCTGGGGAATTACATCTAAAGACTGGTAGATATTAAGGCAAATCTGGTTTATTTAAAGGTAGAGTTTTCATGTTTTTTCTGAAACAGTTAAAGCCTGCCCTTAAGCTTCCCTAAGTGAGGATTCTGTCAGATACCAGGAGACAAAAATATAATGAGCATGTTTATCTGCCTGATGTCATTCTCACCAGTGCTTCTCAATGTTGCTACAGTGAAGTCATTTTAAGAATAAACCTGGGGCTGGGGCTGGGGCTGGGCCTGGGGCTGTAGCTTAGTGGTAGAATGCTTGCTTACGTGAGAGGCACTGAGTTGGATCCTGAGAAGCACCGAATAAGAATAGATAAATAGGAGCTGGAGCAGTGGCTCAGTGGTTGCACAGCTTGCCTGGCATGCACGAGAACCCAGGTTCGTATCCCAGCACCGCATACACAGCAGTGTTAGAGCAGCGAAGGCCACATGAAAAACTAAATAAAAATTGATTCTTTCTCTCACTGTCCCTCTCTCTTAAAAAAATAGATAAATAAAATGAAGGTATAAAAAAATGAAGGTATAGTGTCCTACAACTAAAAATAAATAAATTTAAAAAACAGTAAGCCTGAAACAGTCAATTCTTTCTAATGAAATAAAATTCACCAAAGTCACAGGAAAGAAAAAGAAAAAGAATAGATGGGCACTAAATGACATGAGTGGATGGAAATAAAAAAGTGAAGCTCAGGGTAAAACCAAAGAGAAGTTGCTTATGATGGGAGCAAATGGAAGAACTCTAGGCATCTTGTACCAGTGCAAGAGCTGGGGCAATGGAGCTGGGTATGTTCAGCACCATTTTTGTAATTCACAAACTTCCTAAAACAGAGTATAAAAATTCTATTAAGAAAAATCAGGGGCTGGTGCAGTGGCTCAGTGGTTATGGTGTTTGCCTGGCATGTGAGAGTACACTGGTTCAAACCCCAGCACCATGTACACAACCAAGTGTCTGAGCAACAAAAGCCCTGAAAAACTAAATAAAATTGATTCTGTCTTTCTCTCTCATTGTCTCTCTAAAAAAAAAAAAAAAAAAAAAAAAAAAGGGAGGGGGTGGCTGGAGCCGTGGCTTGGCGGTTACAGTGTTTGCCTGGCATGCAGGAGTATGCAAGTTCAAACCCCAGCACCATATTCACAATGAAGAGTCTGAAGAATGAAAGTCACATGAAAAACTAAATAAAAAATGCTTCTCTCTTTCTCTCTCTCTCTCTCTCTCTCACTGTCCCCTTTCTTTCCTTAAAAAAGAAAGAAAAGAAAAATCAAACTTATTGCAGAACAAATCTCCAAATTCACAACTTATAATTAACAATACAGTTCAATAGAAATCTAGGGAAATTATTATCAAATTATAACATATATAAAAAAGCTTGGGGCTGCAGCGGTGACTCAGCGGTTTCGGCGCTTGCCTGGCAAGCACGGGGACCCGGGTTCAAACCCCAGCACCACGTACACTAAGTGCTGGAGCAACTAAAGCCATGTGAAAAATTAAATAAAGTTGTTAGTTGTTTCTCTCTTTCTCTGTCTCTCTCATTGACCCTCTCTCAAAAAAAAAAATAAATAAAGCTTAAGCCAGCTATAGTGACACCTGTTATCCCAGCAACTTGGTAGCCTGAGGCAAGCGGATCACAAGTTTGAGGCCAGCCTTAGAAATTTAGTGAGACCTTATCTCAAAAACTAAAATAAAAAGGGCTGGGGATA
Organism: Aplodontia rufa; assembly: GCA_004027875.1. NCBI lineage: Eukaryota > Metazoa > Chordata > Mammalia > Rodentia > Aplodontiidae > Aplodontia > Aplodontia rufa. Next base: position 69,570 of record PVKS010007124.1, on the reverse strand, counting down.
TAGTTCCATGGTAGAATGCCCCTGGGTTCAATGCTCAGTATCCCAAAAGATTAAAAAATAAAAGCATGAGAGCAGATGTTTCTGAGCAGAACCCTACTATCATTTGCAATGCATATGCTTCTTGTTTTGTTTTGCTTTGCAGTACTGGAAATTGAACCCAGGGGTGCTCTACCACTGAGTTACATCCCCAGCCCTTTTTATTTTATTTTTTGAGATAGAGTCTTGCTAAGTTGCTGAGGCTGGCCACATACTTAGATATCCCTGCCTCAGTCTCCCAAGTTGCTGGGATTACAGGTGTGTGCCACTGTGCCCAGCAATATATATATATATATTTTTTTTTTAACATAAAAACACTTTGTGTCCTACAAACGAAAAGATTTTAAAATAAACTGATATAGAAAATGTTTGGTAACATAATACATTCAGAAATTTTCATTTCCAAACATGTATTCAGTGTTCTGTGCCAGTTACTTTGCTGGGAAATAGAGAAAAAAAGACAAAACCCACAAATCTTATCCATAAGGAGCCTAAAATTTACTGGGTTACATTTTTTTTTTTTAAGAGAGAAAGACAGTAAGAGAAACAGAGAGAGAGAGAGAGGTAGAGAGTCAATTTTTATTTAGTTTCTTTTCACATGGCCCTAGTTGCTCCGACACTTAGTTGTGTTATGTGGGTGCTGGGGTTTGAACCCATGTACTTGCGTATGTTGGGCAAGTGCCATAACCGCCAAGCCACCACTCCAGCCCCTGGATTACATATTCAAGCTGATTACATAATCCAGTGCAGTAAGCGCACAATATGAAAATCAAGAAACTGCCTGGAGTAAGCATGATACTTTGCATCACCTTTTTTTTTTTCCAGCAAGTCTTACATTTTTGTGTTAGACATGTGACTAGTACAAACTGCATGTTTGCAGATGCAGCTTACTATCACCTGGATGTGCATTTGCCCATACTGATCTTCACCCTTCACTCCTTTCACATTTCATGTCAGCTCCATAAGCCGTGATTTTCTGTGCTACCTTCAAAATGGATCCAGGATGCAGTCAGCCACAGCTAAACATCTAGTACTACTACCATTATAGACATCTCTTACCTGAGTTGTTGCAATACCTGCTAATTTCACCACTCATTGCTCTTCAATCTATTCTCAGTGCAGCAGTCCCAATAGCCTTTGAAAGTGTCCGTCCCATCCAGTTGCTTACCATCTCACTCTGGGTAAAAGCCAAACTCCATAAAATGAATATAAGGCTTTATGTGACCTGTCTTACCTTTCCTTACCTTATCTCTCTGACCTCAATTCCACTCTGCTCATCAGAAGGATATCCCTGCCTTAGGGTCCATATACCTGCTCTTTGCCCTTCAGGGTTTTAGTCAAATGTCCCCATCACAAAAAGGTCTTCTCTGACCACCATATCTAAAATTTCAACATTATCTTCCTCTTCAACATTTTTTAGTTCTCCTTTCCTGCTATTTTTTTCTCCTTGGCATTGATCACTAATCTCATTTATTTTACTTAACTATTTACAAAAAAAGTTCCATGAGGGCAGAGATTAAATCTGGATGTTGTTCACTCATTTTCCCCTCAAGTGCCCAGAACAAAGTCTATATGAGTTTCACTTAATTAATATTTGTGGAGCCAGGCATGGTGGTACATGCCTGTAGTCCCAGCAATTTAGGAGACTGAGGAAGGAGGATTGCAAGTTCCGGGCCAGCCTCAGCAATTTAGTGAGAATCTGTCTCAAAAACAAATAGCCAGGTATGGTAGCACACACCTGTAATACCAGCAGCTCTGGAGGCTGAGGCAGGAGGATCTCAAGTTCAAAGTGACCTCAGCTATTTTGCAAGGCCCTAAGCAACTTATCAAGACCCTGTCTCAAAATGATAATGGGCTAGGGATGTGGCTCACAGGTTAAGCACCTGGCATTCAATCCTTGTTCCAAAATAAAAAAACACTTGTGAAAGGAACAAATGGATGAATACAAATATTTCATACAAAGAATTCATTTATTCAATGATGTTTGTAGACTCTTTTCTAAAGACAAAGTGGTTTGGGGGGCAGGGATGGGCTGGGTGGGGGAGGTGGGGTGATGGTGGTTGGAGATTGCTGGAGGGGCTTTACCACTAAGCTACATCCCCAGCCCTCTTTTTTATTTTGAGACTGGGTATCACTAAATTGCTTAGGACCTCATTAGATTGCTGAGGCTTCCTTGAACTTGTGATCCCCCTGTCAGCCTCCCAAGCTGCTGGGATTACAGGGGTGTGCTTCCGTGCCCAGCTACAAAACATTTTTTGAAGGAGAGGAAATAGATAGTTCCTGCTCCCATGAAACTTACAGAAAAGTAACTGCAGAAAACTTTCTGCCTAACAAGACATAATCATGATTCTTGGTCTATTGCACAAATCTACAGATGACATTTCCTTTACCCTAAAAGAGCGTATCAGAACCTAAAAATTATAGCAGTATTCTCCATCTCCAAAGACCAAAGGAATCCCTCATATTAGTAAGCCACATTTACATCTCAATGTCCATCAAATTCTGAAATCCAACAGCTGGAAAACCCAGGGAGTGTTGAAAGCAGTCTTCTCAGTGCCTGGGTCTTTGAAGGTAGAGGTCATGCCCATTCCACAGTGCCTGGCAAAGAGGGAATATCCAACAAGTTAGTTGTTGTTACTGATGACCACCTCAGAAAAGAACAGCCAAGGCACATAGCCTTCCCCAGAGCAGCTTGTAGAGAAGTGATCACAACAAACATTTAGAATTTTGTTGATCCTGCTGAGAAAAAAGATAAAAGAACTGAAGGAATTTTTGCATAAATTAAGGCAAGGTACTTTCCTTAAAGGCTACCTTCTAATGATGGCCCTCCAGATAAGGAGAATTTTTCATTCCTGACCCTAGAAAGTCTGTCTACTAATTCAGCAGACTATTTAAGTGAATTATCTTTGGGAGCCAGGCACAGGGGCTCACATCTGTAATCCCAGTGACTGGGGAAACTAAGGCAGGAGGATGGCAAGTTTGAGGCCAGTCTCAGCAACTTAGACCCCTGTCTCAAAAAAAAAAAAAAAAGGACTAGGGATGTAGCTCATTGGTAAAGCACCCCTGGGTTCAGTCCCTGGTACCAAAAATAAATTAAATTATATCAAGGGATTATCTTTGGTTTGCTGAAACAAAATTTCAAAGTGGGATCTGCTTTTCAAGGAAAGATTTAAACAATTATTCAGGTGTTTCATCCCTCACAGAGATCCCTCTAAAGAGTATTTTACTGTGCTTTATTTTAGAGAAAAAGACGGCTTCCACCACCAACACTAACCATCTTCTAGGTTTCTTCTGTGGATTTTCCCTAGTTGGACCTGAGTAACTTGTTTCTTTAGAAAGGAAAATATGCCAGCCAAGTTCACAGCTCAACCACAGCTAAAGTAATGTGTCATTTACTTTGACCTAGAAACTGTAATTCAAAGCTACTGTTCTTATAATTTTGAGGTATCTTTCCCTGAATCACAGGAGAAAGCTAATGAATTTGAGCTTAAATAGCTGATGCTGATGGCCATTGGCTTCCCCCTAGGAACTGTTTTTTAATTCCAGGATATTTTTGATCTAAAGGAAATGTGAAATTTTCTTTTGATTAAAGCAACTTCCTTTAAAAATTAATATATTAAAAATAAATTCAGAACTTGACTCAGCTTTGTAGAATGCTCCCAAAGATTTTCTAAGAATTGAGAGGAAAAGAATAACTTCTATATTGGGCACAGTGGTGCATGTGTGTAATCCCAAGTACCTGAGAGGCTGAGGCAGGAGGATCTCAAGTTTAGACTTTTTGAATTGCATAAATATATTAACAGAGATAATTTGTAATATTTTAATTTTCTTTGTAAGCAAGATGTCTAGATTCATAGGCTCATAGGTCTAAGAACTCTTTAAGTTGAGATAAGTAGTACTATGAAAAAGAGGTTGATTGTGAAAGTCAGTGAGATTTTTGTAAAATAGTTCAAATCAAGGTCTTTTATTTGTCTGCTTTCCTTTTTCATTTAGGAAACTTATCAATTCTTCAGATTCAGAAGTTTGGAGAGAAATAAAGCATTGGGAAAATCTTGATTAGGCTAAAATTTGAAAAATACCCAATATATTTTGATATAAAGTTATATGATAAACTATTCTTAGTATTTTGCAACTTTTCCACCTAGGGAAGCATAAGCCTGGTCTCAGATACTTGAGGGTTATTTTTTGTTTGTTTGTTTGTTGGTACTGAGAATTGAACCCAGGGACCCTTTTCCACTGAGCCACATCCCCAATCTCTTTTATTTTGAGGCAGCTCTTGCTAAGTTGCTTAGGGTCTTCCTAAGTTAATGAGAATGGCCTTGAACTTGTGAACTTCCTGCCTTAGTCTTCAGAGTAGATTTTTAGCCTGAACACAGCAGATTCAAAACTGTTTCAAAAAAAGAAAAAAGAAAAAACATTGTCTGGTACTAGTAGAAGTTGGTTTCTAAGAACTGGAAACAAGCTTATCATAAGCTTGAAAATCTTGCTCTGTACCTCTGGAATTCACCGTCCGTCATAACCCCAATAGTCTCAATGCCTCTGAACATTTCTTTTGACTTCGTGTTCAAATGGAACAAATGGAAACATACAGACTTTTCAACTTATGGCTGTTTTCTCTCCATAGGAAGAAGATGACTTTAACCAGTCCCCAGACTTTACCACCATAGTATGACCACTGCAAAACTCTACCACCTCTCACCTCTTCCCCAAGCTCCAAGTGATTAGGTCCAATTCTTAAGTCTGCATCTCTGTTTAGGTATTGGAATTTCAAATTTAACTTTGCCAAAATAGAACTCTTGATTCACACAATCATCAAATCTTCTCCTCCCCCAGTCTGTTTCTTCTCTAAAAATGACTTTTCACTGGCTTAGTGCTTCATATGTCAAAATCTGGAGGGCAACTTGATTTTTCTCAAATTTTCCAACACTCACATCAAAATCATTAGCAATCCTCACATTCTCACTAAAATCTCACTGTCAAAACATTATCATCTCTCTCCTGCACACAAAGTCTTTCTTCCATTCTCACCAATGGCTTCCTCTTTGATAAATTCAATTGTGATGTGGTCAAAGAATTGTTGGAGTCAGGGCAGTAGAGGGAGTAAAAAGATAAGAGAATGTGATTAACAAGGGTTTGGTAATGACAAAGTCATATGATCCTGGTAGCAAGTAGCTAAGTACACAAGATCACTGGATGTGAGTTCAAAGAACTGAGTGGTCAAGATATTAGAAAGATCATTTGCACCTATATTAAAAAAGCAAAGAATTAAGACAAAATTAGAGCCAGAAAGACAAAGAGATAGGAACTAAAGTTTTTTAAAAATAGGAAAGAGTGACTTTAGAGGGTCAATAAATTGATACTGTAACAAGGGTAGTAGGTAATATAGCCTGGTGACTTGAGAGTAAAAGCTTTATGCTTTCAGGAACGTGGGAGGGAGAAACACCTGGAAACAGCGATAAAGACTATTTATTAGGGGCTGGAGCGGTGGCTCAGCGGTTTCAGCGCTTGCCTGGCAAGCGCGAGGACCCGGGTTTAAACCCCAGCACCACGTACACAAATGAGTGTTGGAGCAACAGAGTCCATGTGAAAAGCTAAATAAAGTTGTTTAAAAATTAAAAAAAAAAAAGACTATTTATTACATCTCCAGCCTTTACTTCATCTCCCAAATCCACCCACTCCTCTCCATTTTTACTATTCCCATCCTAGTCCAAGTTGTCTGCCTTCATCTTTCTCTCTCAAATGAGCTTCCTAATTGGTTTCCTTGATCACTGATTTATCAACATTTTATTTTGTATATATTTGACACTAGCTTGTTTTAGCCTGATGAAATTCAAGAAAATTAAACTGAACCCCAGATTGTGACCACCTCAAAGACTAAGTAAGAATCAAATGTTCTCTCTGCATTCTATTTGTTCCTTTTTTCTGAGCTATGACTTTTTTCTTTTCTTCTTTTTCTGATTAAACAATGTTGAAACTCCTTAGCATTATATCTAAAGAAAGATTTGGCAATTAAAATGTCACTGCAGAAAAAAAGTCATTGCAGATTTTAGATGACTGTTCTCATGATTAAGGCATGGAAATTTTACTAAGCAAATTCATTCTGACTTCAGAACAAACACTTAAAAAAAAAGAGGGACAGTGAAAGAGAGAACGAGGGACTCAATTTTATTTAGTTTTCCATGTGGCCTTTATTGCTCCAGTATTTTGTTGTGTACATGGTGCTGGGGTTCAAACTCGCATCCTGGTGCATGCCAGGCAAACGCTGTAACCGCTGAGCCACCACTCCAGCCCCAGAAACAGACATTTTCTGACTGTATACAGGAACAAAATTCTATGTTCTTCACATGTGAAAATGATAAAAATGCAAATATTCTAAAAATATAGCCTATAAAAGTAACTAAGAATGTACACAAAAATTAGACTACACATGGCTGCTTATAGCATTAATGTTTACAGTGTTAAAAAGTGAAAACAATCTAAATGTTCACAAATAGAACCACCTTAGACTATTTTTAAAATACAATGAAAAGAAAACCACAACCAGATTATCACCTCACATCTGTTAAAATGGTTATTAATCAAACAGACAAAAGCTAGTAAGGGTTGGCCAGGAGAAAAACAAATTCTTGTAGACCATTAGAAGGTAAGTTGGTATAGTCATTGTGGAGAACATATGATTCAGCCATCCCATTTCTGGGTATATAGCCAAAAGAATTGAAATCAGTGTTTTCAAAGAAATGACTATACTCTTATATTCACTGAAATATTATTCATAATAGACAAGATATGGAATCAACCTATACATCCATCAATGGACAAATTGCTGAAGAAAATGTGGTATGTATATATACTTAATGGAATAATATTTGACCAGTAAAAAGAAAAATTCTGTTATGTGACAACATGGATGAACCTTGAGGACACTATACTCAATGAAAACCAGGCACAAAAAGGCAAATGACACATGATCTCATATGTGGAATCTAAAAAATAGTCAAAGTAGGAAGTAGAAGAATACTTAGCAGAGGCTACAAGAGGGAGAGACTAAGAGTATAATTTTAGTAAGATAAGAGGATAAGTTTTCAAGATCATTTGTACAAAATGGTCACCATAGTCAATAATGTATTGTGTAGTTCAAAACTGCTAAAAAATTATTTTAAAATTTTTATTTGTGTCGTGTGTGTGTGTGTGTGTGTGTGTATGCGTGGATGTGATACTGAGGATTGAACCTGGGATCTTACACATGCTAAACACAAGCAAGAATAGATTTTAAATGCTTTATTACCAATTTTAAAAAAGTATGTGAGATATTGAATACACTAATTAATTTGATATAAACATTTCAAAATTCATACATATATCAAAACATCGCATTGAACCCCATACATATATATAATTATTGTCAATTAAAAATAAGAATTTTAGGTGCTGGAGCAATGACTCAGTGGTGATGGTGCTTGCCCAGCATTTGCAAGTACATGGGTTCAAACCCCAGCACTCACATACACAACTAAATGTCAGAGCAACGAAAGCCATGTGAAAAAACTCAATAAAAATTGATTGTCTCTCTCTCTCTCTCACTGTCCTTCTCTTTAAAAAAATAAAATAAAAAATAAAAATAAGAATTTTTAAATACTTATTTACTTTCAGTGCTGGGAATCAAACACAGGGCCTGTGTAAAAGCAGGAATTTTGTTTTGTTTACATCTATATCCCTAACACCATAACAGTGTCTAATACACAGTGGGTCTACAATACAAATTTGTTAAGTGAATGAATATGTATACATATCTTTTCTACCATTTTTCCCCCACATAAACTGTTAAGATAGCTAAACTTACCCAGTTTTTCTGCTTATTACACCATTACAGTAACATAAAAAAATGGAAGGGGCTGGAGCAGTGGTTTGGCAGTTATGGCACTTGCCTCACATTGGCAAGTACGGGGGTTTGAATCCCAGCACCATACTACATACACCACGAAGTGTTGGAGCAACAAAAGCCACATGAAAAACTAAATAAAACTGATTCTTTCTTTCTCACTGTTCCTCTCTAAAAAAAGAAAAGAAAAAAATTGATCCTTTACAACATACTGATTGATATGGCAGCATTTGAAATGCTTGCAGTGGGGCTACAATACCATATAGAACTGTGGCCCCCTCAGTGAAAAATCTAGTTTAGATACTGCAAGGAATTTAGATATTTTCCAGTAACACAAATGCCACAATTCTTCCCAGAGTACCAGCAATCAATTCTTTGGTCCTGGCATCCTCAAAACAAGAACCACTAGCACCTTCTTCTACATCCCTGAGAAATATTTTAATTTGTATCATCTACTCTGTACATTCCAAAATAGTTAAAAGTTATTTTTTGAACTGCCTGAACGATATATTTGGCAATGTCTAAAGTAATGGATCACACATTTCTATATTTGATTACTTGTAAACAGTATGAATGGCCTTAAAAAATATAGTATTATAGTTCATACACTCCCTCCCTAATCCCTGTCTACCTCCCCACTATATCAACCCCACAGTTTCAAAAGCATTCTGAATCAAAATAAAACAACTGAACAATATGAATCTGGCAGAAATTTGAAATCACTCCAGCCTCAAACTTCAAATCATTTGCCCAGTGAGAGCAACCCTCAGATGTACTGTGACTCAGCATTTTATGGTGCTTGAGACATGAGATGAGATTAAGGTCTTTTTTGCTTCATGGTATTAGCTAAATAATGGAGTTAAAATAAATGAGATACCTCAAAAACACAAAGTCAGTGGCTGAAATGTTAGAGTGGTCACACTGACACAGGTTACACTAAAGTCCATAGGACAGGGAGTAGAGCATGTGTCAGCTGAAGCAGAGAGAGCTGATCTGAAATAACCTGTTCACCTATAAAATTAGCAATTAACACTCAGAAATTGATAAAATATTATAAACAAATGAAACCAAAATTTAAGAACAGGAACTGTGGAGTTAAGGAGGAAATTTACTTAAGTATTGTGCATTAGAATATCAGCTGCTAATATTAAATCATGAGTATTCTTTCCCCTTGCCAAAAAGAAAAAAAAAAAAAGACTAAAAGTGAAACAAAGAGGAAAGTCCAGCTCTTTTCAACTGTTCACAGGCAGAAAGAAAGATAAAAATAAAATAAACTATATGAAGGCTGCAATAAAGTTCATATTCTTGTTCATATTCTCTCATAGAAATCAGGACAGAAACTTACAGCGATATCAGGAGAGGAAAATGGTAATTGGCAAGCAGAGAAATCTAGTGAGATATTATGGTTAAAAACAATGAAGGGGCATTCCACATAGGTAATGGAGGAAGTTGGGGAATCCCACTAGAGAAGCTTGGAATTGAAATAACTAGAGAGGCAGAGAAAGCCTGTAAGTCAATAGGCCAAAAACAATAGCTAATGCTTCACTGCCTTTCGTTCCAGCTCTAAGGACTCTCTCTATACTCTTTGATCCTCAAACAGGTCGATATAAATGCTACTAAAAACCCGTTTTACTCAGAGGAAATGGCCTTAGAAAAGTCTGGTAACTTGCTAAAGCCTACCAATCTACACAACCTAACTTAATAACTCTATACTGCCTCTTATATATTCCTCAAAATGAGAATGGAAGCTGGGTGTGTGGCACCTACTTGTAATCCCAGCTACGTGGGAGGCTGAGGCAGGAGGATTCACAAGCTCTGGGGCCAGTCTTAGCAACTTATTGAGACCCTGTCTCAAAAATAAATAAATAGGGCTGAGGATGTAGCCCAGTGATAGCACATCCCAAGATTCAATCCCCAATACTGGTGGTGGTGGTGGCGGATGTCTCCTGTAAGGAACCTACAGCCTATTTAGAGTTCAGACTCACATTCCAGAATAGTAGTCACATCACACATCATATCTGTCCACAAAAAGCTCAAACCAAGGGTAGCAGGAACTCAAATGATATAGCAGTGTTTACTAGGTTGTGGAATCAAGAAAAACTTCACAGGGCTAGAATGGTGGCTCAGCAGTATCCCACTTGCCTGGCATGTGCAAGGACCTGGGTTCAAACCCTAGCACCATGTACACAACTGTCAGAGCAACGAAGACCAGATGAAATACTAAAGTTGATTCTCTCTTTCCTCCTCTCTTAAAAAAAAAAAAAAGAGAGGGTGGCTGGGGTAGTAGGTCCATGGATAAGGGGCTTGCCTGGCATGTGTGAGGAAGCAGATTTGAACCCCAGCATCATGTATGCAATAAAGTGCTGGAGCAACAAAGGCCACTTGAAAAACTAAATAAAATTGATTCTCTCTCTTAAAAAAAAGAAAAAGAAAAAGAAAAAAAATCAGGAAAGAAGTAAAAATTTCAGAGCGAGCAGCATTTCTAATGGCAGCTCAGGAAAAGGGAGACTAGTAGATGGAGTGTCTTAATTTCTCAAGCTTCCCAAGGTTTTTCAGTCCTTGGCACAGCACTCAGGGCCCTCCACAACTAGGAAGGGGGTACGTCCAGGAAGAAAGATTACCCTGAGCGATATGCTTATACTGGTCTTTGCTACCAGTTCAAGTTCCAACCATCCCCCCCCCCACCACGTGGTAGATGCAAACATTTTCCAGGATGAATAAACTAAAGCAAATGTAAATCAACAGGCCTCAACCACCACGTGATACCACCTCCTTGTTGGCTAGAGACTTTAATACTAGATCCAGGTAGAAGAGGCAAACCTGGAGTTGAATCTGGATGCCACAAACCAATTATTGTTCAATTCATCATATGTGATGACATTGATTATGCCTTAAAAAGTTGTCTGATATAAATGAAAAGGTTTCCTTTAAAACATGGGCGGAGGTCTTTTAGATGGAAAAAAATAGTAAAACGTAGCTATACTAGAGGGTGTACAAAATCACCTCTGGCGAATGCTCGAGAATCCCCCCCCCAATATATACATATATTACAAAAGAAAACGACGCATACACAAGCACACCCCACGTGCTGTTTTTAAGACCCAAAGGAAGAGTTCTGGGAGCCGGTGCGCCTCCAGCGGAAGCCCAAACCGATTTTCTTTCCTGCCTGACTCGAAGCTAACTGAGCATCTCCGTCTCCTCCAAGTTCAATGCGGCGTTAAACACGAGGTTCCCCCAATAAACGCCTTTCAGGGTGAACTGAATTGCTGAAGAATGCCGTTCAGTTCTTCCTCATTTTCTACTTTGGACCCGCCTCGCGGCCGCACCACCCAACAGCAGCTCCCCGAGCACGAGGGGGCGGACTCTGCGCAGCGACGTCACGGCGCGTCGTGCGCCGGGTCAAAGTTTGGCCCCGCCCCCGCTTCTTCCTCGCTGTCTCCCTCGGCCTGCGCCGCTGCCGACGCCGCTCGTGGGCCCGGCTCCGCTCAGTCCTCTCCGCCGCCTTCCTCTGTGAGTGCTGCCCACAGGCCACCATGGCGAACGTGACCGACACGAAACTGTACGACATCCTGGGCGTTCCGCCCGGTGCCAGCGAGAACGAGCTGAAGAAGGTATTGGGTACCGGGCCGGTCGGACAGGGTGTGTGGGGCGCGGGGCCTGCGCGTCAGGGGGCGGCCAGGCCGCGCTGTGGGACGGCGCGCGAGCCGGCGCCGGCGGTAGCGAGCCCGGGCTGGGTGACTGCGGCGGCGGGACCGGCCTCGCGGTGGGCCGCGCGCTCCGGCCTCAGCTGACCTTGGGCCTTCGGCCCCGCCCGCCTGCAGATGCAGCAAATAAAACTCACCGCTCCGCAAACACGTTGAAAACCTTTCCTTCCTCCCTTTCCCGGCAAGCGCCGAAGACCTGGTAGTCCCGGTAGTTAGCAGCCGGTCCGCTCCCTCCCCCCGCTCGCGCGCTGAGGTCACTACCCCGGAAAAACAGGTTGGATCGAGGTGCCCTGAGCATCCCGGCCCCGGGAGAGAAGCTGTCCACGCCGCGGACGTCGGCGCCGAGTGCAGGGCGCCGGGAGGCGGAGCGGCGGGAGGGTCGAGGCCGCCCCCGCCGGGTGCCTCCGGGCTATTGGGTTTGTTTCCTGGGCGCCGCGGCTTCGGGCCTCAGCTCCTCCCTCTCTTCCTCCCTCGCCCGTAGAGCCCGAGGTAGCGAGGGTCAGTGTTTGGATGCATTGTTCTGTGGGCAGGTACTGTAAATGTCCTGTGCTCGCTTCAGAAATGAGCCATGGGTCCCAGCCAAACACCTGAGTGTATGCCGACTAAAAATAGGTCGTGTTATCGCCTTTTGCAGTGCTACAGAATCTTTCATCTCAGAATTTCAAAGCAATTTATGACATTTAAGTAAGCTCCACAGCATCCTTCTGGGATTAGGGTATTCGGATTTGAAAGCTGAGAAAAATAAGAATGCTCTTTAAGCGGTAGGACCGGTACAATCGCGAGTAAAATGGACTTCCTGTTACCTTACCGGAAATGCTAGCATGTGTTATATAATTCATGAGTCTGTGAATGAAGACTAAATGTGGTGTGTCCAGACCACTCAGTTCAGAGCATATGCAACTTCACTACTAAGGAGGCCACTGTAGACCCCAGTACCTACTGTGTGCAAATAAAATGCTTTGAAGACACCATCTAGGAGCATCTTTTGGCTTTTTTTCTAACATTACAGTTTAAAGGGAAGACAAGGAGCTATCATGGGCAGGAATTTTTACCTTAATTCATAATAATGTTTTGCCTCTGTAAATCTTTGTCATTTCTATCAGATCATTGAGGCCTTCTTGATCTTTTACTGGCCATCAGAGACATTTGATAGTACAAATAAGGAATGTATTTCAACTCTTTGTTTTCTTTTGTAGCATTATTTCTTGTATCTGGGTTTTACTCAGTATATTCTGTTTTTTTTTTTTTTTTAAGATTTGTCTCCCACCAAATCTTTTTTTTTCTTTTAAAGAGAGGGACAGTGAGAGGGACAAAGAGAGACTCAATTTCATTTAGTTTTCCATGTGGCTTTCATTGCTCCCAACACTGGATTGTGTTACGTGGTGCTGGGGTTTGAACTCGCAAGCCAGGCAAGCGCTGTAACTGATGAGCTACGGCTCCAGCCCCAGTATAATCTAATTTCAAACATAACTTTACTGTGTTATGGTTGACAAATAATTTTGAGATGAAAATATTGCTAACCAGTCCTGATATATTTGGAGGGTTATGACTTTAAAACACGCTTCTCAGAAAAGTGGGTATTACAAATTTTTGAACTGATGTTTGTGTATAACCATTTTTTAAAATCTCTTTTGAAGGCATACAGAAAATTAGCCAAGGAATACCATCCTGATAAGAATCCAAATGCTGGAGACAAAGTAAGTTATTTGAAAGTTTTAAGCTTAAATTCCCTTCCTTTAAGCAGATTCTGGGTTTCTGTAGCTTTTCCCCACTTTTTATATTTTAAAATCTGATTGTTCTAATTTTTTGCCTTTTCTCTATAGTTTAAAGAAATAAGTTTTGCATATGAAGTATTATCAAATCCAGAGAAGCGAGAATTATATGACAGATATGGAGAACAAGGTCTTCGGGAAGGTAGCGGTGGAGGTGGTGGCATGGATGATATTTTCTCTCACATTTTTGGTGGAGGATTGTTTGGCTTCATGGGCAATCAGAGTAGAAGTCGAAATGGCAGAAGAAGAGGAGAGGACATGATGCATCCACTCAAGTGGGTATTTTCTTTTTTCTTTTTTTTTTTTTTTTTTTTTTTTTTTTTTTTTTTTTTTTTTTTTTTTTTTTTTTTTTAGTAAATATGGTGTACTTTTTTCAAAAGGTAATATTTGGTAGAAGTGTCATAGAATGTTCTGTTCTTTAAAAAAAAATCATGTTGCTGGGTGTGGGGGCATGCACCTTTGATACCACCAACTCAAGAGACTAAAGCAGGAGAATTACAAGTTTGAGGCCAGCCTCAGAAATTTAGTGAGACCCCAAGCAACTTAATGAGACCCTGTCTCAAAATAAAAGCTGGGGAGGATGTGGCTCAGCACCCCTGGACTCTATCCTCAGTACCAAAAAAAAAAGTCTTCCTGTGTTCATTAGGTAACTAAATGAATTTAATAACGGTATGTTTATATTTTAATTGAAGACATAAAGGACAATTGGTGTTGATTACTGAGTAGCAAGATGAAAATGGAGATTTCATGTGCTTCTAAGGCTGTTTGTTATGAGATTTAAAATTTCTAGTGTGAGGTGTATGTTCTCTGAGCCATTTAAATCTTCCAAGTTACTTCTTATTTAAAAAATTACACAGTGACAGTGTGCCTAGTCTGTTTACATGGTATAGTCACTCCTTACTTGATCCTCGGTGTGAACTCTCCAAAAATGGTTTCCATGGAGCTTGCTGGCTTCCAGTCTGGTATTGACTTGCCAGCATATGAATGGTGTTGACCTTGATCTTAGACTGGGAGTCCACAAACCCTTTAATACATGAAAATGGATATTATTTCACTGTATAAAATTTGTACTGTCTTTTATCCAGTTGTTTTTTTTTCCACGAGCTACTTATCCAGAGATAAGTTTTCAAGTGTTAATGTAAAATATTTCATATCTTGTTTAACCTTTAAGTAAATTAGAGGAATTCATGTGGAGTCTGTTAACTTGTTTGTCATTTTTAAACTTCTATAGATTTTAAAAGAGCTTACTCTCAGAAATTATCATTTGGCTACGATTACAATAGTAATATTTGTGCAGTGGAAGTTCTTTCATATTTTTCTTTGATATAGGAATGATATAGGAAGTAAATGGGCTTTTTTATTTTTAAAGAGAGAGGGACAGTGAAAAAGAATCAATTTTATTTAGTTTTTCATGTAGCTGTTGTTGCTCTGATACTTTGTGTACATGGTGCTGGGATTCGAACCTGCGCTCATGCCAGGGAAGCACCATAACCGCTGAGCTACCTCTCCAGCTTCAGTAAATGGACTTTTCAAAAATGGTAAATAGCAAGGCATGGTAGCATATGCCTGTAATCCCAACACCAAGGCCGAGTCTCGAAAAATAAAAAAAAAAAGTGGGGGTTGGGGATTTAACTCAGTGGCAGAGCGCTTGCCTAGCATGCGCAAGGTCCCGAGTTCGATCCTCAGCCCTGAAAAGGAAAAAAAAAAGAAAAATAAAGGTGTGCTTGGGCTGTAGCTCAATGGCAGAACACTTGCCTAGTATGTGTAAGGTGCTGGATTAGATCCTTGGCACCATGTAAAAATACATAAAAGATATTTTGTTAAAAATGTTTTTTAAAAAGGCTGGGGATGTGGCTCAGTAGTTAAATCATCCTTGAGTTCAATCCCAAAGGATGGGTACCCAAAAAAAAAGAAAAGTAATAGACTACAGTACTTCCTGTGCCTTTTTAAATTTTTTTTCCTTGCTATGCAGCAAATGCAGTTTTCTGCTGTTTTAATATTACTTAAAATTTTTATTTCCACTTATATATAAGCATTTCCTTTGTGTGGCTTTATAATATTTCATTTCATGTTGCATTAAGTCATTCATCTTTTTTTTTTTGTAATTGCATTGCTGCGAATATTTTTATATACAGTTTTGTCTGTCTATGGCAGAGATTCCCAGACAGGCGTTAGTGTTTATGGCTGATAAATAAATACAAGTCAGTTGCCTTATAAAGGGATTGGGCCAGTTTAGGTCATACTGGAAAGTGTTAACTTTGCCTGACTCCTGTTTTTCCTTTCTTGGCCATGTATGTTGAAATGAGGATTTTTCTGGCTTCTTGGATAGTGGTTTTTGCCTACTAATTGTAATTTAACAGATATGGGGAAATAAGACTACTTGTTTGTTAGTTTAAAGGTTCTTAATTGGAGAATAAAAATAGATGCAATCAAGTGGTTTTGTTTAAGGTGTAGATGTATCGTTATCTGGAAATGTTGGTAGTGTTTTGTCCATAAATGTGTTATGTTTATACTACCTACAGTGTATAAAAGTTTTAGCTTAAAACAATATTGAGAAAGTTTGACTACCATAAAATGGGGATAGATACCTTTTAAACTATTTGTTTTTTCAACTTCCAGGATTTAAAAATAAATCATTACTGTTGGAGGAGGGTTAGATGTTAGAACACTTAGCATGGCCATAAGTATGATTCCTAGTTTGGGGGGCAGGGAGGAGAGGTAAAGATTGAAAAACACAACAAAAAGAGTAAAACCAAATTATTAAATGCATTACTAGTGGGGATGGAGCAGTGGCTCAGGTTATGATGCTTGCCTGGTATGTATGCATGAGGATGTGGATTTGAACTCCAGCACCATGTACACAATGAAGTGTCAGCAACAAAGGCCACATGAAAAACTAAATAAAATTGACTCTCTCTCTCTTTAAAAAAAAAATGCATTGCTGCCAATTAAATGAATAGTATTAATGAGACTTTTGATATAGGTAGTTTTGGGTTGGTTGGAGAGAGCACATGTGTGTCTTGGGGCAAATTACTTAACTTTTCTGTAAAATGGGGATAATTAATGTCTGCTTCAGACGGTTATGATTAGGAGTTACTTGAGTGGAGGGCTCATGTCTGAGGATAGAAACAGGTTGTGATGCTTGCAGTACTGGGGATTGAACCCTGGTTTTTGTTTTTGTTTTGAAGTTAGTATGGAAATTGGTGCTGTTAATTCAAATGTACTATGTACTAATAAAATTTTACAGTCGTATATTTTTAATAAGCTTTTCTTCTATGCCATTTTATTGAAATATAATTGACATACAGAAAGCTGTATATGTTTAAAATGTATAACTTGGTGAGTGGATAATAGGCTTTTTAGTCAAAACTTCTGGGTCATAGACTTCTCATAAATTTTGGTAAAAGTTGTTCAGTGTTGCTTATGTATGATTCAGTGGAACCTTCAGAAAATCTAAAACTTGGAGGCATTCTGTTGAAAACCTGTTCTTTTCCCTCTTTTCTGTCACAGTGTAGGTAAATCTACTTTTTTCTTCTGTAATGTTGGGAATTGAACCCAGGGCCTAATGGATGCTGGGCAAGTGTTCTTACCCCAAGCTACATCCTCAGTTCAAGTCCCCTTTTTTTGAGATTCAAAATCTACGTGCCTCCCTTAAGCTATAATATAACTTTTTGTAGTCTTTGTCCAGGGAGAGAGCACATGTGTGTCTTGGGGCAAATTACTTAACTTCTCTGTAAAATGGGGATAATTACTGTCTGCTTCAGATGGTTATGATTAGGAGTTACTTGAGTGGAGGGCTCATGTCTGAGGATAGAAACAGGTTGTGATGCTTGAGTTTGTGTAGTTGTCAGTGCTTTCAAAAATTGTGCCACAGGAAATTGTTAGCCTAATGCTATAGGTTCTGGCTCTGTGCACCATTTATATTGTCTCTAGACATGGAATCTTTATGTAAATTTGAGCCACAAAATAAGATCGCAGTTAGTTGAATTAATTTATGTGGGGTCTTTTTTAATTGTTTTAAAAAGTTACCTTGGAGTTTGCTGTGTTAGCTATTTATATCTTGTATTTAAGAAATTTGACAAAATTTTGGTTGAACATGATTCTTTTCTCCCCAGAGTTTCTTTAGAAGATCTATATAATGGCAAGACAACCAAACTCCAGCTTAGCAAGAATGTACTCTGTAGTGCATGCAGTGGGTAAGTGTGTTTGGTTTATGCAATATATTTTGCCTTTTCAGTCTGTACTAGGTAAAAATTGTTCACAATTTAAAATTTAATGCCCAACGGAACATTTTCTGATACCTCTTAAAGTCAATTAAAATGTTAGTTGTCAGGGATAAACAGCATAATTCCTGTTGTCATGGCATATTGGGATAATCTGTGGGCAAAAATTTAATTTGTATTTTTGCTTGCTTTAGCCAAGGTGGGAAGTCTGGAGCTGTTCAGAAGTGTAGTGCTTGTCGGGGTCGAGGTGTACGCATCATGATCAGACAGCTGGCTCCAGGAATGGTACAACAGATGCAGTCTGTGTGCTCTGATTGTAATGGAGAAGGTATGCATACCATTATTTCTTTGCTTTTATGTTAAAATGGATTGAGAATGCAGAAATTAAAGGTTTACAGTTTTCCTCTTTCAAAGTGTGTTTGTTTGTCTTGTTAAGAACAGTTCTAAAAGGACAAAGTGAAAACTATATTCCATTATGGATAGGCTTAAAGAACACAGTTAAATTGTAAATTTGTGTTGTGTCCAGTCAAAGGTCAGTTTCTTTTGTTTTGTGGTTGTTGAAAATTGAACCCAAGGCTTTGCTTGTGCTAACCATACCCTGTACCACTAAGCTATACTCTCAGCACCATTTTAAGTCAGTCTTTTTAATTCTAAAACAATGGGTAAGATGATGATTTATTGCTTTGTATTTTAAAAGATGATTATATTTGGTGTAAGGAATGAGATAGCAAATTGATTATTCTGATAAGTGGAGGATTTTACTGTAATCTTTAGTTAGCTTTTGAGACTAGATATGGGAATTGAAGTTTTTCTGATAGAAGAAAATGTTTTAGTTTTGTGGACCAGATGGTTCATCACATCTACTCATCTCTGTCCCTTTTTTTTGCTTTTATAGCCACTGACAATATAGAAACAAATGGACATACAAAACAAGTGACTTTCCCAATTTGACAGCATTGCTGTCAACTAGAATTTCTTTTTCTGTGATGATAAAAATGTTTTATGTCTGTAATAACCTATAGTGTCCACTAGAGTCACCTGTGGCTGTACTTGACTTGTGGCTAGTAGGTGATGGGAGTGTAGCTCAGAGCTAGAAAACTTGTGATGCATGCTCAGGACCTTGAGGTCATTGCTCAGGACCACCATAACAACAACAAAAGAAGAAGGGGAAAAGGCTAGAACTGAATTTTTGTGTTTTGGGGTGTTTTTCCTTATGGCTTTTTGTTTGTTTTGAGTCTCTGCATTTTCTTAGAGAGTCTCTTGTGCATTTTACCTTGTTAAAGTTACCAACAGTTCACACTATCAAGAAACTAGTCAGGGGCTGGAGTGCTTGCCTGGCATGCGCAAGGACTTGGGTCCAAATTCCAGCACTACATACACAACTTAGTGTTAGAGAAACAAAGACCAGATGAAGAAATAATATTGATTCTTTCTCCACCCATCTTTCTCTTCTCTTAAAAAAAGGAAAAGAAAGAAGAAAGAAATCAAAGTCAAATGAAACCCCTTCTTGTGTACCATTACCATTTTTGAGAAGTTGGTATTTTGTAAAATGTACTTTGTAAAAGTACTGCTGTAGAAACTAATCTCTGAAGTTATTAATTATATAAACCCTGTAACAAAATGTGTCAATAGCCAGGCATTGGAAAGTCATGCTAGTCTTCACACTGTACTGTGTACTTCAGTTTTGTTTTATTATACCATAATCAAATGTTTCGGAAGAATATAAAGAAAAACTATATTATCTTAAATATGATACAGAGGAACTCATTGTCAGCTAAAAAATACTCGCTGGACATCTCTAACTGATTTTTAAAAATCTCAGTGATAGTGTAATTAAGCCCAGGGCTGGGGGTAGAACTCAGTAGGAGAGCTCACAAGGCTGTGGATTTTACTCCCAGCACCAAAATGGAGGAAATTTTATAAAATAAAAGAACACATATGGGATGGATACCTGAACAAGATTTTCTCTATGAAATAAACTCCAGTACCAACTCTCTGGTTTAATAATGAACCATAGAAAATATTTAAAATTTTATTTGGATTGTGTCTGTCCATTGTTAATTGAAATTAGAAATGAAAACCTTTCCTAAAGAAGCAGTTGTAGAAGCCCTAGCATCTGACAACCTAAATGTTTTCTTTGATTATTAGACTTTAACTTGAGGAAGTGTAGAGTCAGGAGCAAAGAAAGTGAGAAGACACATTACATTTTGAAATAGTGGGTAGCTGGATCCTTCAGATGATTGTATTAAGATGTGAGTTTTGGTCATTCAGAATGATACTTCAAATAAAAATTTAGGTAGAAATTAGAAGAAGTTGAGAAACATTAATGAATTAAAAGCTTTTTTTTTTTTGAGAGGGAGAGTGAGAATCAATTTTATTTAGCTTTTCATGTGGCTTTTGTTGATGCATTATTGTGTACTTGGTTCAAACCCACGTTCTTGCACTTAGCAGTCAAGCACCATGACCAGCCCCATTTAAGAGCATTTTTGAGATTTATCTTACCTGAAAGGGCAGTATATAGCACTCTTGCTGGAAGTTTGATCTCTTTTCAGGAGAGGTAATTAATGAAAAGGACCGCTGTAAAAAATGTGAAGGGAAGAAGGTGATTAAAGAAGTCAAGATTCTCGAAGTTCATGTAGACAAAGGCATGAAACATGGACAGAGAATTACATTCACTGGGGAAGCAGACCAGGCCCCGGGAGTGGAACCTGGAGACATTGTTCTATTGCTACAAGAGAAAGAACATGAGGTAATTTCCTTTTTGTTTTATTTTTTATTTATTTGTTCAGAATTGGATCTTGCTTGTGAGAAATAGGATAGATCTGTTTGGATACCCCATAGTAACATTGAACATAGGTGAAGTTAAATGAGCATGGCTTGCTTATGTAAGAACTGACTTTATATAAGAAAGACCAACAAGGCAGGTGCAGTCGAAAGCATTGTAGGAGTTTTATAGTTTCAGTCCTATCTTAGTCATAGACTAGCACTATAAGCTTAAGTAGTTCTATTGTCTATACTTCAGTTTCCTTATTTATGAAGATAGGGCATTGAAGCAGATGGTCTAAGGTGGCATGTTTTTCACTGTGAAACTCCTTTGAGTTATTAGTGGGTAGGGCTTTAGTCCTTAGCATTGCTCTGTTGATTCATTTTACAGTACATACGGTGTAGTCAGGTGAGTTTTCCTTGGAAGATCAGGTTGTGGAACTTGTCTAATGATGTGGTCAAATGTATGCTGTTTTGATTATACCTTTGTATGCTTGTACCATATATTGGGGGTGGGAGGTGAGGGGAAGATAGGGTTTCCCTGTTTCCCAGGCTGGTCTCAGAATCCTAGGCTCAAGTGATCCTCCTGCTTCATCCTCCCAAATAGTTGGGAATATAGGCATGTGTGCACCTTTATTTTTTAATATTTTATATAATATGGTATAGACCTTTATTCATAAAGGTATATCTTGAACGTGTTTATATATTGATAAAACACCCTTTCAGTAATCACCTGTGTCCTTAAATGTAAAGCACTTGATAGGATTCTGAATTTGTTCCTGATCACATTTACTTGAGAGTTACTCTGAAAGTTTACATTATAGGTAAACCACATTTTTAATTTATACTGAAATTTTCTCCTGTTTGGTAATCATTTCTACAGATTGTTAAAATAAAAATTAAGAATCCAATAGTTGGTAGCGAGGCCATTATTGAGAAGCAGATTCTGGGAATTTGCTTGTATTTGTTTACAAGAATGTGGCTCACTCAAGGCTGAAGAGGTGGCTCAGTGGTAGAGTGCTTGCCTGGCATGCCTAAGGACCTGCACCACGTACACAACTAAGTGTTGGAAATACAAAAACCAAATGAATAGATAAATAAAACTTGACTCCCTCTTCCTCTCTGTCCCAAAAAAAAAAGAATGTGGCTCACTCCCTTAAACTATTCTTTTAGGATGCACTGATCAGAGTTCGTGCTTTAGCAAAGCTATAAGTTATTATGTATTTTGGCTTTTCCTGGTTATGCCCAAATGTGCAGATGATAAGCATCTCTTAAGTGGCTGCAGATAAAAGTAGTTTCTAGAATTCTGCATTCTAGTCTTGTTGGTTGAGATATTTGTCACTCTTACAAAATTTTCTAATTAAAAATTGACTCTCTTCTTTACAAAAAGTAAAAGAAGCTGAAATCACAGCCTATTTCTCCCACTAATGCTCTTCCATTTCTTTCTTTTTAAGAGAAAGAGGGAGGGCTGGAGCAGTGGCTCAGTCATTACAGCACTTGCCTGCCATGCGTGAGTACATGGGTTCAAACCCCAGCACTTACACAACAAAATGGTGGAGCAGCGAAAAAGAGAAAGAGGGACAGTCAGACAGAGAATCAACATTATTTAGTTTTTCATCTGGTTTTCATTGATCTGACACTTAGTTGTGTATGTGGTGCTAGGGTTTGAACCCAGGTCCTCACACATGCCAGGCAAGTGCTCCTACTAATGAGCCACCACTTCAGCCCCCTTCGTTTCTTTTAAAGAAAAAAAAAATTCTCTATTTGGCATTTTAGCTAATTCCTCATTTATTCAGTTATGCATAACACCAAACAAAGCATAAGAGTTAGAAAGCTGATTGAGAAGTTTATAGTCTACTTTTGTGTAGATTATGATGTATGATGGTGCAAACTAGAGTGGTGGGGTTTGTTTTGTTTTAAAAGAGAGAGAATCAATTTTTATTTAGTTTTCCATGTGGCTTTCATTGCTCCAATAGTTTGTTGTGTACTTGGTGCTGGGATTTGAACCTGCATACTCACACATGCCAGGCAAACACTGTAACCACCAAGTCACTACACCAGCCCCTCACCAGATGATTTTTATTGATAAAATCATTGATGTCTGACAGTGCAGCAGCACAAGAATAGTGAGAAAGTTAAGAAGTAACACTTGGTGGAGAGGAGAAATGCTTGATGTTTTTCAGTTTGGGGTTTGTCAAACCCCAAAAACCTTTTTGGGCAAAAAAAGAATATAAGGCAAAACCTTTTTATATTCTTAAGTTTTACCTATAATATTGCTATGTAAATAGGGGTTTTAAAAGTACGTACGCAGCTGGGCTAGAGCGGCGGTGGCTCAGCAGTTTCGGTGCTTGCCTGGCATACACAAGGACTCAAGTTCAAGCCCCAGCACCACATATACAACGAAGTGTCTGAGCAACAGAAGTCATATGAAAAAATAATAAAATTAATTCTTTGTCTCTCTCTCGCTCTCTCTCTCACTCTCTCACTGTCCTTCTCTAAGGAATATTGTATATATATGGCTGGATTTGGAGACAAGGAACTTCAGTTCTGACCTCCATTGACTCACTAGTTTTTTCCAGGCTTTGCTTACCCAAAACAAAGATAGTCTCCCCTCAGGAAGCATATTATAGAATCATATGAGACTATGAATAAGCTGCTTTCTTGAGGGTATAAGGAGGTGTTTAGAAGTAAGAAGCCCTTTTAAATTCTTGGCATCAGTGGAATTGCATGGAATTTCCAATGGAAAGCAGAGTAACTGTGTAAGGTAGAAAATAGAAGATGGAAAAGGTTAGAATGGAAATTCATCTAATTCCTTCTTGGTTTTATTATGATCATTAAAGTAAAAGGTGAGATTTAGACATCTTGGTTAATTCATACAACGGAATTTTTTTAATCTCTTGAAGAAAGCAAGACTAGAACATGGAGCTATTAGTTCAAGAAAACCTAGTAGTTGTTTTGTTCCACCACCTCCAACACTTTACTGAAAGAATTGAGGCCATAATGAGATTAAAGTGGATTCTGTAGCTTAAACAGCATGAATGAACGAAAGTCTCTGACTTTTGGGGCTGCTATATTATGTGTTCAGATTCTTGCTGTGTGTATGTGTGTGTGTGTGTGTGTGTGTGTGTTTTCAGTGATCTGGCTACCATAGTGCATTTGTACAGCATAGAATAACAGTATCTGAAGGTGTTAGTCCCTCCTTTATAATCTGTCTTTTACTCCTCAGAAAATACTAAGTCTTTTATGGGTTTTGCTGACTGGTGTTTATTAGACTCTCATTCATTTTGCTTTTTAAAATTCTGTGGCAACAAAGAAAAAATATTCAGTGGTGTTTTTGCTTATTTCTTTGTTGTGTTTAAACTTTAGCATCAAATTGTCTAACCTACACACACACCAAACCAGCAGCAACTCTGGGGATTTTTGTTTTTGAGACAGGATCTTGCCAAGTTTTTGAGACTAGTCTCCAACTTGGTCCTCCTGCCTCAGCCTCCCCAGTCAGTGGGATTACAGGCATGCCTTCAACATTTGGCCACCCTCATACTTTTGACTAGAGTCACTCTAAATTGAACTCGCCCACATAAGAACATGGTATTTCTTCCTGCCACCTAACACAACTTTAACCAAAGATTAGTTGGTGAAAGGGTGTTCTTGGAATACTGGTATTCAGAAACCTGACATTTTAAGTATAATGCAGCATTTTAAAAATGTTGAAAAGTTCTTCATTAAAGCCTTGTTGAGGGGCTTGGAGCTGTGGCTCAGCAGTTACAGTGCTAACCTGGCATGCACTCATGTGGGTTCAAATCCCAGCACCTTGTACATAGCAAAGTGTTGGAGTAACAAAAGCCAGATGCAAAACTAAATAAAATTGATTTTTTCTTTCTCTCACTGTCCATCTCTCCAAAAGAATAAAAAAGCCTTGTTGATCCCATTATGAGGAACACTTGAGTAAATATCATAGCTCATATACATTCTTGAGTTCTCAGACCTTAGCATAACTTTAAAATCTGCTGGAGGGTTGTGAAAGCTGTAGATTGCTTGGTTTGTGGCAGTAGGGCCCAAGAATGTGTATTCCCAACAGGTTTCCTCCTGTTTGAGGCTGCCTGTCCAGAACCATACTCAAGAGACTCTTACTGCTCAAGATACAGTTTACTTCATGGATAAATTTAAGAGAATGTTTTAGGCTCCTTGCCTGTCTTTCAGATAGAACTAGCCAAGATTGTTCTTTAGAAGAGAGCCGGTTGTATTGTTTAAAAAAAAACAAAAAGAAAGAAAGAAATAAAAACTAATTGGGGCTGGAGTGGTGGCTCGGTGGTTATGGCACTTGCCCAGCATGTGCAAGTACACAGATTCAAACCCCAGCATACATGTATACAACTAAGTGTCAGAAAACTCAATAAAAGTTGATTTAAAAACAAACCAAAAAAAACCTAGATGACCTCTTGCTGCAGTTTGTTCACAAATTTCAAAAGTTAAATGTAGATATTTGAAAATAAAGTTATAAGTATGTATGAAATTGAATTTATTTTCCCTCAACATTGAAATCTCAGAGATACTTTTTGTTCTTTTTTTGGTAACCTTAGCATTACTTAGTCCATAGGCTTATAGTATAAGGTTGAATAGACCAATGTCAGCATTTTTTGTTTTAATTTATTTTCATATAAGCAAGTTTTAAATTTTAAGTCAGATAAAACTTATTTGTACATGTATGAAGCACAGACTTGTGCCTCTTGACTTTACTGGGTAAGCCTTCCTGGTTGAGCTTTTTAATTTTAAACTTGAACCTTCTCCTTCTCCTGTTAGGATCATGTCTAGGGAACTTTCCAGGTTGAGCTTTTTCAGTAAAAATCTGCTGGGCTTTCTATACCTTTCTGTCCAGAGGCAGAAATGGAAAGTAATTGCAAAATACTTTTGGTGCCTCCACTCTGTTGCTCTTATCTCAATGTTTTCCTAGTTCATTGCCTTCCTAATAGAAGTTTCAAGCCTACTACGTAGGGCTAATTTGCTTTCCTAACAAATTTAGGAAACTAGGAATGGGAAAAACTAAGGCTTTTGAAATCAGTGATACAGTTTAAGATTTTGAAGTTCATTGAAATAATCTAGTGTATGGGTCCATAATTTGTGTGTGTGTGTGTTTTATTTAAAGGTGTTCCAGAGAGATGGGAATGATTTGCACATGACGTATAAGATAGGACTTGTTGAAGCTCTATGTGGGTTTCAGTTCACATTTAAGCACCTTGATGGACGTCAAATTGTGGTGAAATACCCCCCTGGCAAAGTAATTGAACCAGGTAAATCTTGATTTTATCTAACAGGTTTTTGTGGGGTTGGTTGGTTGGTTTAGTTTCTGGTACTAGTGATTGAATTAGCCCAGAGGTTCTTTACCACTGAGCCCTTTTTTGTTTTGCTTAGGGCCTAAGTTACTGAGGCCAGCTGTGAACTTGTAATCCTCCTGCCTTAGCCTTCCATGTTGCTGGGATCACAGGTGTGTGCCACTGCACCCACCTGTATTCTTAAATTTGTAATTTTTTCATAGTGGGTAACTCTCAAAGGAATGTTGCTAAACACGTTTCTTTAAAGACAATAAGAAAATAGTTTATTAGTGCCTGTGGACCAGCAGCACAGATTTAAGTTATCCTGAAAGATCTTGCACTATGGAAGAGATTATATGAATTTTTGTAGTCATAGAACAAAAGGTAAATGGCTATTACAGGATGTGGCTACTAAGGGTGTGGCTCAGTGGTAGAGCACTTGCCTAGCTTTGCCATTCCCTGGGTTTGATCCCCAGCACCACAAAAAGGGTGAGGAGGTGCTCAACCCAGTGTAATTTTGGCTCTTTACCTACAGCAATACTTCTTTTCACAACATCTTGGCAGATATTCTAGTCAGCCAAGGTTAAGCAGTCTGCAAGATTTTTGGTATAGATGTAGCTTTGTCAGAGAACTTCATTTCACAATTTCTTCTTCACTTAAATAATAGGATGTGTTCGTGTAGTTCGAGGTGAAGGAATGCCACAGTATCGTAATCCCTTTGAAAAAGGTGATCTTTATATAAAATTTGATGTGCAGTTTCCTGAAAACAACTGGATCAACCCAGACAAGCTTTCTGTAAGTGGTCTTTAAATTTAAGCAACTCAGAGTTTCTTTAGTCATGTTATTTTGTCACCTTCAATTTTGTTTTGTTTTTGTTTTCCTCAATTTGGTTTTACTAAGATTAAATCACACAAAATTTTACTTTCTTAATATTATGCTATTGATGGGTTTTCCTGATGGAAGTGAAGGCAAGGATTGCTGATGTAATTGTGGGACCAGACAAGGGAATTATATATAAAGAAGTAAAACAGACTGGGTCTGAGGTGGTGGTGGAAGTCCTGGGATCCCTGGAGAACAGATCCCTGATCTGAAAGAGGGCAGAGGTTCAAAGTCCAGTCACTTTCCTATCTTAACTCACAAAGAAGTGTGCAGCTGGACTTTATTATAAAGAAAATTGATGAAAATATTACAGCTAACCCATTTTTATTTGTTCTAATGAAGGAACTAGAAGATCTTCTGCCATCTAGACCAGAAGTCCCTAATGTAATTGGAGAAACAGAGGAAGTAGAGCTTCAGGAATTTGATAATACTCGAGGCTCAGGAGGTGGTCAGAGACGTGAAGCCTATAATGATAGCTCGGATGAAGAAAGCAGCAGCCATCATGGACCTGGAGTACAGTGTGCCCATCAGTAACTCTGCAAACAACTTGCACAGGTGGATTTTCTTTCCACATTTGCCTGATTTGTTCTCAGTGATCAAGCTGGAATGTCTGATCAATCCAGATGAACTGATGGACATCTGTTGGTCTATGTGTAACTTTTAAAATTGGTATAGTATCTACAGAGTGTATAATTTAAACTAACCACAAAGCTTTACATCTTCATTTCGACTGTTCTGTAGCAGAATAAAGCACTTGAAAGGAAACAAGACTCCCTTTCACACATGGGTTATAAGTTTCAGTCTTGATATCTGTGCTTGATTTTTATCAGTTTTGTGTAGATTTTGTTTCATATTTTAAATTCAAATCCCACATTGTAAAGTTTGTACAATTTGTCCTGAAGCTTTGTTTGGCTGCACCTGCATAAGCTGCTACAAATAGAATAAAGAATTTCTCAGCCTGTATCTATCATTTAGATGCATGGAAAATGGGCTTTGCACAAAATGGGTTTGGAGCTGACTGGGAACAATGGAGAAAAATTACATTAGCAGTGGTTGTAAAGTTTTTTGGGTTTTGGTTTTTTTTTTTTTTTTCCCCTCTTTTTTTTTTTTTTTTTTTTACCATCTTGTGGAAGGTTTCTGAAACTTGATAATAAAAAGCAGTTGATGTAAATTATTCTTTGTGTCCCATTTTTAGAAGGAAGAACACATTTTGAACTGCAAAATGTATCCTTAAACTGAAGAATGTATCCTTAGTTCTGGTTTTTAAACAGCCCTTAAAAACCCATTGGCCTGATGCTTAGGCCTCAGGCGCCTGCCCATTTAATAGTTTTAAAAGATAAAGGTTGGTAGAAACAGGCTTTATTGACTTCAATTGATGCTTTGTAGAGTCAAGGACTTCTAAGTTATGTAATTCCTAAGTTATAATCCTCAACACTGGGGCTAGCCCAGGCCTCTGTATCTCCCCACCACCTTCTTCTCAAAAATAAGGTAACAGCAAATTAATAGTAGAACCATGTTTGCATAGAACCTGTTAAATTGCTCTGTTTTCATTAAATGTTAAGTTAAAAGATGCTGTGTCTCCATTTAGTTGAATATTTGAAATTGGGGGAAGCATTGACTATTAACTTTGATTTTCTATGTTTTATAGAAAAGGAAGACATACATATAGGCTGATATGAGAAAAATCAGGTAAAACTACTTCAAAAAGGATGTTATATTCCTCTTCTTTCCATCTTCTATTCACTCCCAGAGTTGATATAGAACATGCTTGAGGAAAAGAAACATCAGATGCACCTTTTACATTTGTAAAGAAACAAACAGGGGAAGCTGAAACTAAAATTTTAAGGTGTACTATGCCATCCCTGAACCTAAATATAGTATTTGTAGCTTATTTCTAGATCTGTTTGAACCTAAACGAGGGGAAAAAAAGTGTCCTGACACTAATCAAGGCCTGTGAGGTTTAAATTGTTGCCCTATCCACTCTACCTCCATTGTACAAAAAAATATTTTGCAAGAAGCCTGGGCAAGATTCAACAGCATAGTAGTTTTGTATTCAAGGTTACTTCCCCACAACACTTTAAGCATAAGAAATGCAGTGGCAATATGAAGTTTGTAGCCTTTCCAATAAAGGTTTATAAAACAGTTGTTCAGTGTAGTCTTTCTTTCAGTTCTTCTGTATCCAGGTGTTTTGACTAGAGCAAAGAAAACTTGGGAAGAGGGGGAAACTAGAATATTAGTTCACTCAGTAACACCTTAATTGAGAAAACTTACATACCATAAAATGTATTGCATTTCAGTGGTTTTTCCATACATTCATACTTATATTTGCACAAGTATCACCACTAATTGCAGAACATTTTCATCATTCCATTAGTCACTCTTCATTCCATTCTCTTCCCAGCTCCTCACGCAATCACTAATGACTAATTCCACTTATAAGTATTTACCTGTTTTGGACATTTGTCATGACAGTAGATGGCCTTTTGTGATGCATTCATTTAGCATAGTGTTTTCTAGTTCTATCCATGTCTGTAGCTTGTATCAGTATAATACTTAAGCATTTATTCATTGGTGGACATTCTGGTGTTAATTTTGTTTTTCTGTTTTCCTTTCCATTTGGGGATTATTAAGAATTCTGCTACGAATATTGATGTACAAGTCTTTGAACATAATGTTTTCAATTAATTTAGGAAAACACTGAGAAACCTGGTTTCCACCATCTGCCATTAGTTTAATGATTCAGTTCCTGTGTACAGTGGTTCTTTTTTAGTTTTATGAGTATACATTCATATAAGTCCATTGTAAATTGAAAATACTATAAGTAGAAAATATACTTAATATACCTAACCTTCTTAAATGTGCTCATTTATTTGGCCTTTTAGAGCAAAATCATTAACAAAGACATAATAAACTTTTTAATAATGTAATTTATTGAGTACACATATAGAAAATATTGGTAATGGTACACTGTAGAGTATCAGTTGTTCACAAAACTATCATACCACAAACTGGTAGCCCAGAAAAAGATCACACAATTCAAAATTAGAAGTACAGTATAGCACTTCTTTATTTATAATGCAGATTACAAAGTGGATCATTAATCAAATATAAACTATTTGACTTGGAAAAATGAATGCCCTGCCTTCTGCCTAAATCTCATGCTCATAAGACTATGAATAAAAACAGTTTGTCTTTCTTTTTGGTAAATTGGTTATTTTAAAATAAGCACATCAAATTTTTCCAACCTGTTCTCTTTCCAAATGGAATAAATTTGACCAGTTTCTTGTGTGTTGTGTAAAAATAGGATGCAATCACTTATTTTTACAACTTTTGGTCTTGCTGCTTTGATATATTTACATACAAATACATAACAAATTTTTCTCTAATGATTTTCCCCCATAGTACTAGGGATTATATCCAGGGCAATACACATGCTGGCCATGGATGCTATCGCTGAACTATATCCCCAGCTTTTTTTTCAATTTAAGTTGAGTAAATGCATATAAAGTAACAGAATGATATGTGTTTGTTCTTAAACCAGAATTACCCCCACATTGTCCACACCCCAGTCTTTTTATCCTTCTGTATTTTGCCCCTACAAGCAATGTAAAAGCTTAGACTGTGAATTTTCCAGAATTCAGTCATTCATAAGTATTACTTGGATTCTCAGGGGATAAAGACTATGCTACAATGTTGATTATCTCCCTAGATCCCTCCCTATGCACCCTCCCTCTCTCTCACACATGCACACACACACATATCAATGATTTCCCTAGATTATGTGTTGCTATGCCTTCCCCTTCCTGAGTTTGACAAATTCACACAAGGCTGGGTTTTGCTGTAGATCCACAGATGTGGGAAAACATTTGACCCTTGAATCTCTGGGTTTGGCTAACCTCACTCCGCAAGGTTTCTTCCGTTGCCATCCATTTACCTTCAAAGGCCGCAATATTGTTTCTGATTGCTGAGTAGAATTCCATTGTTTTTGTATACCACAGCTTTTGGATCCATTCATCCAGTGAGGAGCATCTGGGTTGGTTCCGTAATTTAGCTATTATTTTGAACTGCTATGAACATTGATTTTGCCGTGCCTCTATAGTGTGCTGATTCTAACTCCTCTGAGAAAATAGCCCAGAAGAAGGATAGCTAGATCTTATGGTGGATCCATCCTTAATTTTTTGAGGAATCTCCACACAGCTTTCCAGAATGACTGTACCAGTCTGCAGTTCCATCAACAGTGTGCTAGTGTTCCTATTTCCCCACAACCCCTCCAGCATCTGTTACTGTTTATATTCTTCATCTTTGCCAATCTGACTGGAGTGAGGTAAAGTCTTAACGTAGTTTTGATTTGCATCTCTGATTACTAGTGATTTAAAACACTCTTAGTATTCATTGGCTTGCTCAGTTTCCTTTGTTGAGAAGTTTCTGTTCTGTGGCCCACTTATTGATTGGATCGTTTGTAGTTTTGGTATTAAGTTTTTTTTAGTTCTTTTTAAATCTTGGATGTTAGTCCCCTGTCAGAGGGCTCATAGGCCATGATTATCTCCCATTCTGTAGATTGTCTCTTGACAATTTGACCAGTTCCTTTACCGAGCAAAAGCTTTTCAGTTTAATGGCATCCCACTCATTGATTTTTTACTTTAATTCTTTCACTTTGGGAGTCTTGTTGAGAAAGTCATTGCCTAATCCCAAATGCTAGAGTGTTAGTCCTAATTTTTCTTCTAGCAGTTGTATAGTAGATGGTTTAATTCCTAGTACCTTGATCCATTTTGATTTAATTTTTGTGCAAGGTGAGAGATAAGGATGTAATTTCAACTTCCTACACATGGCTGTCCAGTTGTCCCTTGCCATTTGTTGAATAGGCTGACTCTCCTCCATGTTATATTTTGACTCTTCATGAAAGATCAGATGTTTAACGATTTGTGGTTTGTCTCAGAGTCTTCTTTTCCATTGGTCTTCATACCATGCTGTTTTCGTTTTTTTTTTTTTATTTGTTGAATCTGGACTTAGAATTAGGAGGGAATCATTATCAAACAATCAAGAATAAATCTATATTCCCATAGCAAGCCAAGGCTGATGCCATTCCATGGTTTCCCCCTTGGGTTCCCCATGGTTCATTGTTTCCCCCACTAAAACCCTGTGTTAAATGAAGATTGGAGGTTTCCCTCTGAGTTGATTCCCCCATACACCCTCCCTCTGGTCTCCTTTGATGTCCTTCCTATTTCCTCCCCGCCTCCCTGCCCCCCTCCCCACATCTCCCAGCATCCTAGGCCAGGTTCCCCCTGTTCGTGTAAAAATTCATGCATGTTGAGGTTATTATTAGCTTAGCCATCTATCTTACTGTACCTGGTTGTTTCTAGCTTCCACAAATGAGAGAAAACATTCGGCCCTTGAGTCTCTGAGATTGGGATATTTCACTTAGCATAATTTTTTCCATCTCCATCCATTTGGCTTCAAAAGCCATAATATCGTTTTCTCTAATAGCCGAGTAGTATTCCATTATATATATGTACCAAAGTTTTTGAATCCACTCATCAATTGAGGGGCATCTGGGCTGGTTCCATAATCTAGCTGTAGTAAATTGAGTTGCTATAAACATTGATGAAACCGTATCTCTATAATATGCTGATTCTAACTCTTTTTGGGAAAATACCCAGGAGTGGAATAGCTGGGTCTTAAGATGGTTTCAGCTGTTTTTGTTACTACGGCTCTACAGTATAGTTTTAGATCTGGTATTGCGAACCTACCTGTTTCGTCTTCTTACTTAGTAATGTTTTAGCTAATCTGTGTTTCTTGTTCCAAATGAATTTGAGAATTGCTTTTTCAATATCTGTAAAGAATGACATTGGTATCTTGATGGGGATTGCATTTAATCTGTATAGCACTTTTGGCAGAATGGCCAACTTCTTAGGTCTTCTTCAATTTCTTTCTTCAGTGTTAGATTATTTTCCTTGTAGAGGTCTTTTAGTTCCCTTGTTAGATTGATCCCCAAGTATTTTATTCTTTTTGAGGAGATTGTGAATGGGACTGATTTCTGCCGTATTATTGTCATTGTATAAGAAAGCTATTGATTTATGGGTGTTGATCTTGTAGCCTGCCACTTTGCTACATCTGTTTATAAGCTCAAGCAGTTTTCTGGTGGAGTTTTTTGGATCTTCCAGATATAGGATCATGTCATCAGCAAAAAGGGATAGTTTGACTTTATCTCTTCCTATTCTTACTTACCCCTTTGATTTCCATCTCTTGCCTGATTGCTCTTGCTAGGGTTTTGAGGACTATAATGAATAAAAGTGGCTAGAGTGGACAGCTTTGTGTTGTTCCTGTGTTTAGTGGACATGCTTTCAGCTTTTCTCCCTTTAATATTATGCTATCTGAGGGTTTGGCATATATGGCCTTTACATAGTTAAGTTCTTTTGATCCCTATCTTCTCTAGAGTTTTGAGCATACGTGGGTGCTGGATTTTGTCGAAGGCCTTTTCTGCATCAATTGAGATGATCATATGGATTTTGCCCTTAATATTGTTTAAGTGATGAATCACATTTATTGATTTGCATATATTTAATCAGCCTTGCACACCTAGAATGAAACCCATTTGATTGTGGTGAATTATCTTCTTGATGTGTTTTTGAATATGGTTTGCTAGAACCTTATTAAGGATTTATGTGTCAATGTTCATCGGGGATATTTGTCTGTAATTGTCTTTTTGATGTGTCTTTGTCAAGTTTTGGTATCAGAATTATGGTTGCCTCATAAAATGTATTAGGGAGAGTTCCTTCCTTTTCAATTTCTAGGAATAGCTTAATAAGGAGAGGTGTTAGCTTCTCCTCATAGGTGTGGTGAAACTCAGTGGGGACTCTATCAGGTCCTGGGCTTTTCTTCTTGGGAAGGCTTTTAATTGCTATATGGATTTCAGTGCCTGTTGTTGGGCTGTTTAGGACTTCAATATCATCCTGCGTCAATTTGGGGATGTTGTGTGTGTCTAGAAATTTGTCCATGTCTTCCAGATTATCTAATTTAGAGTATAGTTTTTCAAAATATGTTTTTATGAACTAGAGTGGTGGCTTAGCGGTTCTGCAAGGACCCAGGTTCAAACACCAATTCCACATGCATAGCAAAGTGTCAGAGCATTGAATCTTATGACCAATTAATAAAATTGATTCTCTCTCACTGTCCCTCTCTCTTTAAAAAAATGTTTTTATAATCTGTTGGATTTCTGTCGGATCAGTGGTGATCGCTCCCTTTTCATTGGTGATTTTGTTGATTTGCTTCATTTCCCTCCTTTTAGTGAGATTGGCTGGGGGTCTATCAATTTTATTTATTTTTTTCAAAGAACCAGCTCTTTGTTACGTTGATTGTTTTTATTGTTTTTTGTTGTTATTGTTGTTCTCTATTTCATTGATTTCAGCTCTGATCTTGATTATTTCCTGATTTCTTCTGGCTTTGGGATTAGATTGTTGTTCTTTTGTAGGGATTTGATGTGGAGCTTATTTATTCAGGATCTTTCCTCATTTTTAATGTAGGCACTCAGTGCTATAAATTTTCCCCTTAAGAATGCTTTCATAGTATCCCAAAAGTTTCAATATGTTGTATCTTCATTCTCATTCTCTTCAAAGAATTTTTTGATTTCTGCTTTCATGTTTTCTTGGATTCATTCTTCATTTAATAGGGTATTATTCAATCTCCATGTATATGTGTGTTTTCTGTTTTAATTGTTTCATGTGTGCTAGACCAGTGTCCTACCATCGAATTACATCCCCAACCCCTTTTACATTGCTAAAAAAGCAATGTTGAGCGGTTGCAACAGACTATATTTGTAGGCTTTATGTTGCTGTAGCAAAATATCTGGCAAAATCAACTATCAAAGAGGAAAGGTGAGGGTGGAGCAGTGGTTCAGCGGTTGGAACACTTGCCTGGCATGCGCAAGGACCTGGGTTCAAACTCCAGCACCACATACACAACTACATCTCAGAGAAACAAAGGCCACATGAAAAAATAAAGTTGATTCTCCTTTCCTCTCTCTCTCTCCCTTTCTTCCTCTCTCTTAAAAAAAAACAGAGGAAAGATGAGGGCTGGAACAGCGGCTCAGGTTGGAATATGCGCAAGGATGTGGCTTTGAACCCCAGCATTATGTATATAACAAAGTGTTGGAGCAACAAAACCCACATGAAAAATTAATAATAAAATTGATTTTCTCTCTCTCTCTCTCTCTCTCTCTCTGTTCCTCTCTCTTAAAAAAAAAAAAAAAAAAAGGAAAGTCTTATTTTGGTCCATGGTTACAGAGGTTTCAGTCCACGGTCACACATCCCCATAACTTTGGGCCTGTGATGAGGTAGAACATCATGGCAGGGAGCACATGCCAGAGAAAAGCTGCTCACCTCATAGCTGCTGAGAAGCAAAGATAGAAGAGGGCCAGGGTCCCCATATCTGCTGCGAGGGCATGCCCCCAGTGACCTAACTTCCTTCCATGTGGCACCACTTTCTAAACCCCTCCTGCCAAACCATAACACAAAGTCTACAGTATTTATTCTCAGTTTCTTTATAGGAAAAATTTCTACTTTGCTCTAGAGGACCACAACCTGACTCTCAGTCATTGTGAGTTAGAGCTATCCTGCAGTTAATCAGCTAATAAATTTCTCCTTGAGTTGAGTTTTCTGTCACTTGGCAACCAGTTGAGTCCTACCTGACACAAAGGAGGCCCAGCACAAATCACCTTTTCCCCTGGCATAGCTTAACTCACAGGCCTAGAGCAATGGCATTCCCGTGATAGAGGGACAGGAATTGGGTACAGTTGACTGGAAGCCATAATTTGTTTTCAGTCAACAGGATCAAATGTTTGAAAAGAGTCATTTCCCAGAAAACTTCAGGTGACAGTCACCATCTGGGGATGCCTCATTTACATGTATACTGACTGTGGAAAAGAGCGTATATATTTGAGGAGAGTGCAATAGTGCTGTTGACTCACAGGGTTAGCAAGGTAGAAGTTTCCACCTCCACATCTCAGGGTATGAACTATGTCCCAGTAGCCAACCAACACCATGGAGCTAGGCTCAGCACATTACACGTTATATCATATGAAACCCAGAACAACCTGTAGGATAGAAATGATTCCTGTCCCAGTTTACAGATAAGGAATCCAAATCTCTCCAGAGATATGGAATTCTGGAAAGGTCACCTGGCCACCTGGCCTGTAAGGGATGAAGAGGGGATTCCAATTTGAGACCAAAGCTCTTCATGAAAGCCCACGCTCTTCAACAGGAGACCATACTATCAAGTCAACAACCCCTGTGAATGCAGCAGCTCTTTCTCCACACTTCCAGTAAATATCCTGAGTGGCTCTCATTGGTCTGGTGAGGTGAGGGTTAAATGCCATCCCAAGCCCATCAAAGGGGTCAGAGTATTGATTGGCCAGACCTGGGTCACATGCCCAACTGGGAACCTGAGGTAGGGCGTTCTCACCTAAATGACACATCTTGCTAGTTGCAGTGCCAAGGTGTCCGTATGGAAAAGGCTTAGGTTTTAGAGGTGTAGGTCAGTGGTACAGTGTTTCCAAGGT
Source organism: Aplodontia rufa (assembly GCA_004027875.1). Classification (NCBI taxonomy): domain Eukaryota; kingdom Metazoa; phylum Chordata; class Mammalia; order Rodentia; family Aplodontiidae; genus Aplodontia; species Aplodontia rufa. The sequence continues at coordinate 33,452 of PVKS010007124.1, read as the reverse complement.
CCTGAGTTCAATCCCCAACACACACACACACACACACACACACACACACACACACACACACACCACACAAGCTATTTTCAATAGAAAGCCTTGGGACGTGAAGTAGATGGCATTTCATGCCTTTGAGAAACATCAATTACATCTTATTCACGTTAAAAAATGCAGGAGAGGGGCTGGAGCGGTGGCTCAGCAGTTATGGCACTTGCTTCACATGTGCAAGGACACAGGTTCAAACCCCAGCACCACATACACAACAAAGTCTCTGAGCTACAAAAGCCAAATGAAAAACTACATAAAACTGATTCTCTCCCTCTTTCTCTATCTCCCCCTCTCTCCCTCTCTCTCTCACTGTTCCTCTCTCTCAAAAAAAAATGCAGCATAGTGGGATGGAATTTCAAAGATGAGGGGCTCTGCTAAGCATTTCTGGGTATCACTTGTTTAGGACCCATGTGCCCCTGGATGTTTTGCACTGTCATTGTACAAACAGGGAAACCGAGAAGTTGGAGGAAGAGAGGTGGTTTGGTTGAAAACACCACCCTCTGCCGCCACTGCTTGTGGGTGTTGTGTAGGTGATTAGCGCCCCCTGGTGCTCAAGTGCTTTTTATCTAGAAATCTTATTTGCCAGCCTTCATCTCAGGACAGTTGGGGCAGTGTGGCAAAAATCCAGTATAAGACTGTTGAAAGACTATGGTTGTGAGTCATTGCAAACCAGTTTCCAAATAACTCCCCATTAAATTTTGTTACATCCATTCAATGCATAGTATGTAGTTAGTAGAAAGCATTGTGGTAAAAAGACTGTTTTAGGACATGATAGTGGAGAATGTATTCAATACAGTGATGTTTTTTGTTTTTTAAGAGAGAGGGACAGAGGCTGGAGCGGTGTCTCAGTGGTTACAGCACTTGCCTGGCATGCACGAGGACACGAGTTCGAACCCCAGCACTACATACACAGAGAAGTCTCAGAGCAACGAAAGCCACATGAAAAACTAAATAAAAATTGTTTCTCTCACTCTCTCTCTCCTCTCCCTCTCACTGTCTCTCTGTCTTTAAAAAAGGGGGGGGACAGTGAGAGGGAGAGAGAGAATCAATTTTATTTTTTTTTTCACGTGGCTTTCATTGCTCAGACACTTCCTTGTCAATGTGGTCAATGTGGGGCTGGAGCACAAACCCGCTTTCCTGCACATGCAAGGCAAGCCCTAAAACTGCTGAGCCACCTCTCCAGCCCCTACAGTGCTGTTTCTAGAGTGCACGGCTGTGGCGGGTATGGATCAGTGGTGGAGCATTTTCTTTGCATCACAGACCCTGGGTTGGATCCTCACCCAGTACCAAAATAAAATAAAATTAATAAAATAAATTGTATGTCTTCATAGTTGTTTTTTGCCCCGTGTGTGTGTGTGTGTGTGTGTGCGCGCACGTGTGTGTGTGTGTGCGCGTGTGGTGCTGGGGATGGAACCCAGGGCCGCATGCATGCTTGGCAAGCACTCTAACACGGAGCCACTTACCCAGTCCTGCATAGCTGTTCTGATAAGACACAGAATTGAAAAACAGTGATTTTTGTCTGGGTTTAAGCATTATGGGTATTTTAAACTATTTTATTATGAAAATTTTCTATGAGAAAGAATTATGAAAGTAAATATAAAAGAGAATAACATAATGAACCTGACCCTCTGTATGTTCATTGCTCCATATTTTGCCATACTTCCTTTACCCATTCTTTTTTTTTTTTTAAAGAGAGGGACAGTGAGAGAGAGAATGAGAGAATTAATTTATTTCGTTTTTCATGTGGCCTTCGTTGCCCGGAGACTTAGTTGTGTATGTGGTGCTGGGATTTGAACTTGCGTCCTTATGCATGCCAGGCAAGCACTGCAACCTCCAAGCCACTGCTCCAGCCCCTATTTTTTTTTAAAGCTTTTTTTTTTTTTTTTTGGCTGGAGCGGTTGCTCAGCGGTTTCGGCACTTGCCTGGCATGCGCAAGTATGCGAATTCAAACCCCAGCATCCATGTACACAATGAAGTCTCAGAGCAACGAAAGCCATGTGAAAAACTAAATAAAAATTGATTCTCTCTGTCACACTGTCCCCTCTTTCTTTAAAAAAAAAAAAAAAAAGGAGTTGTTTTTTTTTAAGAAAGAGGGAAAGAGTGAAAAAGAATCAATTTTATTTATTTTTCCATCTGGTTTTTGTTTTTCCTCCACTTAGTTGTGTATGTGGTGCTGGGGTTCAAACTCGAGTCCTTGTGCATGCCAGGCAAATACTCTAACCACTTAATCACCACTCCAGCCCCCATTCTTTTTTTTTTTTAAACTGGTTTCTTTTTCTCTTGAAATAATTTAAAGCAAATGTCAGACATCACTGAATTTTATCCTTACATAAATCAACCTGCATCTTATTTTGAAGGGGGACTGCTATCTTGCTATGTTGCCCAAACTGGCCTTTAATTAGAGATCCTCCTTCCCTCAGCCTCCTGAGTACCTTGGATTACAGACATGTACCATCAGGACCGGCTTCAACCTACATTTTTAAAAAAGAACATTCTTATGTGTTTGTAATTATTATCTTAAGCTTATTTGTAGGACTCTGCTCCTTGATCTCAATCCACACAGCCAAAACCAGTCCCAGCCTCACTTACCTGACAAAATTGACAATAGTTGCGGATTGTCATTTTGTCAATCCAGTCCTCTTTGCTGAAAAATCAAGCTGAAAGTTTTGTTGGAACATTTACAGACTAAATGCATGCAATTAATATTCTTCCCTATTTTTCTATACATATTCTAGCATGGTTTGGCTTCCAGCAGCAGAAACTTAACTCCTGCTAACATGGGTAAAGAGGAAAAATTTATTGGCTCTTAAAATCCAAGAAATCAGATAGCTAAGCCATGGGAAAGGAAGGGATATAGCTAGAGACTTACAAAGCAAATGAAGAATTTCAGGGCAAAATACATTAAAAAAAAAAAAAAGTTCATGGGATTGGGGATTTAGCTCAGTGGCAGAGCGCTTGCCTAGCACGCGCAAGGCCCCAAGTTCAGTCCTCAGCCCTGAAAAAAATTTAAAAAGTTCTTTGGACCATGGACTGATTCTTTCTGATATCAGTTTTATTGTGTTTTGAAAATGATTGCTTTTGTATTGGTGCACACCTGTAATGTCAGCAACTCACGAGGCTAAAGCAAGTTCGAAACCAGCCTACCCAACTTAGCGAGAGACCCTATCTCAAAAAATTTAAAAGGGCTGGGGATGTGGCTGAGTGATGGAAGAGCACCATGGATTCAATCCCCAATACAAGCATACAAAAAAAGACCCCTTTTAAAATAATTTCAGCTTCTAGAAAACTAGACTGTCTTGTAAGTTAGGTAATCCTGTGCATGTGTTTTTTGACCCCAACTCACATCAGAGTAAGGCAGGTCCTTATCTGTAGGAGGAAAGAAAATTCATAGGAGATGAACAGGGTGTCTGTTGAGACAATACTGTGGCTGTTTACCGCTATGCTAGCTATGTGTAAGTGCTGCTTCAAGTTAAGAGAGTATTTTAAATGACTTCATGTCAGTAGATACAGATATATTCATCTGGATTAACAATTGCATAGTATTTCTTCAAGAGATAAAACAATCCCTTATTAATAGATAATGAGACCTACCACATGAAGTATGTGTGTGTGTACTGGGGATTGAACCTAGGGGCCCTCTATCATTAAGCTACACCTTCATCCATTTTTATTTTTTTATTTAAATTGTAGAGGTTGGCCTCAGACTTGCTTCAGCCTCCCAAGATGCTGGGATTATAGGTGCCTGTCACTGTACCTACCCCCAACCCCTGTCCCTGTATTCTTACTATGGTCGATAATACTCCAAAAACATCTTTCTACATATATCTTAAACACATGGGGAAAAGTTCTGTGATAAATTCCTCTAGGTAGAATTTCTAGATCAAGGGAGGTAACACATATCCAACTTGTCACAGTAAAGTCTGTGGAGTTATAATCTAAAATAATGAAATGCTCAATTACAGGATAGTTGTATAAATTTTAAAAATGAATACACCAGGGGCTGGAGTGGTAGCTCAGCGGTTTAGGCGCTTGCCTGGTAAGCACGAGGACCTGGGTTCAAACCCCAGCACCACGTGCACAACTAAGTGTTGGAGCAACTAAGGCCATGTGAAAAACTAAATAAAGTTGTTTCTCTCTTTCTCTGTCTCTCTCACTGTCCCTCGCTCTTTAAAAAAAAAAAAATGAATACACTGATGTAACCAACAGCACTCCAAAGATATGAAAAAGGAGAATTTGGTTCCAGGCCCTGATGGAGTAAGAGAAACTGGAATTACCTGATAACCTTAACTAAAAACTTGGACAAAACATATAGAATAATAGTTTTGAGACATTATTCAGCAGGCAGCATAAAACAGTGTTCTCTGAGAAGGAGAAACTCTCTGAAGGGAGCCCTACGACCACATTCGCCTTAGCCTGGGGAGAGTTTGCAGACCTCAGTGCTAAACAGAGGGACACCAAAAAAATGTCTCCTTATTGTGTTGTCCAGGGAGAAAAGGAGGACAGTTAAATGCCATGTCCCTAAAATGCCTCTCTTCCCAGAACCTAGCCAAATTAAGGGAACAATGAGAATGAGTATCCAGATAAATATTATTTGGAAGGACACTGGCTTTCTCTCATGTGTGCTGGGAATTAGAGCAAGTCAGTGTCATCTGTAGAAGGAGGTTTTCTTGCACGCAGGCCAAGTTCCTTGGTGCGCTGTTCACACAAGGGGACCAAGCAAGCTAAAGGGATCCTGCTTCTGCAACCTAGAACCCACCTGCCTGCAGGAATGGTGCAGAGCACAGCACCACGCGAGCGCTCCTGCGGGCCCCAGGAGACAGGGAGAGGAAGCTCGCTGGGAGACAGAGCTTCTCCCTGGGGAACCGAGGTGCTATTTTTCTGATGCCCCACAAGGCGCTGCATGAAACGGAGTTGCCCAGGTCCGGCCCCAGCCGCCACTGCACTTCTGGCGAAGGACCTGTCCTGGCTGTGCTTCCTTGTAAGCATTTTTCAATAAAGTATTCCTCACGTCCTATCTCCAGGTGTCTTCTTTGGTCTCTTGGCAAACTATCTCCCTGCCCTAGCACAGCTGGCTGCGGATGGTACAAGGCTTTTGTGGACATTTGAGTAAATTCCTAGCTAGAAGTGGATTTTCCAGGTCATAGAGGAGAAGTACGTTCAACTTTGTAAGAAGTCACCAGGTTTCCAAAGCGATTGCATCACAAACATGTTGATCTCTCCATGTGCTCAACATTTAGCATCACTGATCTTCCTTTTCTGTCCGTCTAGCGGTGGTCTAGTCCTTCTAATTTGCATCCTTTTGGTGGCTGATGATGTTGTGCATCTCTCCATATGTGTATTATGTAAAGTGTCTGTTCACATCTTTCCTTCTTGTAAAATAATACTTGCAGGGGCTGGAGCGGAGGCTCAGCAGGATCACGCTTGCCTGGCATGCATGAGGACCCAGGTTCAAACCCCAGCACCACACACACAACCAATGAAAATCAGATAAAAAACTAAATAAAAGTGATTCTCTCTCTTACTCTCGCCCTTTCTTTAATAATAATACAAATTATTATTATTGTAGCTGGGCATGGTGACGCATGCCTGTAATCCTATCGACTTAGGAGGCCAAGGCAGGAGGATCACAAGTTCAAAGCCAGCCTCAGCAACTTAGCAAGACCCTGATTCAAAATAAAACTAAAATAAAATAAAAGGAAGATCTGACAAGGAGCACAAGTGATCCCAATTCTTATGGTGCCTACAAATCAAGATGGACCAGCGTCAAAAACCAACGTCCACAGTACCAGTCCTCATGAGTAGGTCTGATCTAAGAAACAGATTTTTTTTTTTTAGAAAGAGAGAGGGACAGTGACAGAGAGAGAGAAGACAGAATCAACTTTAGTTTTTCATGTGACCTTTGCTGCTCAGACACTTTGCTGTGTACATGGGTGCTGGGGTTTGAATCCGTGTACTTGTGCATGCCAGGCAAGTGCCACAACCACCAAGCCACCACTCCAGCCCCTTAAGAAACACTTTTTATGAATAGAGCGTCAGTGCAATTTTCTCCCCCTACACAGGGGATAGAACCCAAGGCCCCAGCCCTGAGACAATGTACTTTTTTTTTTTAAGAGAAAAGAACAGTGAGAAAGAGAGAGACAGAATCAATTTTTATTGAGTTTTCCACGTGGGTTTCGTTGCTCTGACACTTAATTGTGTACATGGGTGCTGGGGTTTGAACCTGTGTACTTGCGCATGCTGGGCAAGTGCCATAACCACAGATCCACCACTTCAGCCCCCGACACACAATGCGCTTTTTGTTGCAAAAATTATGACCAAAATAAAAAGAACAAAAAAATAACACTGGCCAGGAACAGTGGTAAACAGTGGTATATGCTTGTAATCATAGCCACCCAGAAGGATAAGACAGGAGGATCACAAGTTTGATGCCAGCCTTAGCAAACTAGGAAGACCCTGTACAAATAAATAAATTAATTAATTAACATGCATTCTGTTAGCGGAATATCTTCGGAAGTGTTGAAAGTGAGCCAGGTGCAGTGGTGCATGCCTATAATCCTTGTGACTTGGGAGGCTGAGGCAGGAGGATCACAATTTGGAAGCGAGCCTCAGCAATTTAGCTAGACTCTGTCTCAAAATAAAAATAAGGACTGAAGGTGTGACATCAAAGATAATCAATCAGGACACATGTACAACAACAGCAGCTACTAGGAATTAAGCTGAATTATACACACACCACACGCTTTCCCATTTAATAGTTACTTGCCCTATCACCCCACAAAGGAGTATTATTTGCTCCATTTTCACATAACACTGTGATCCCACAGTTGGTGAGTGCTACAGCTCCATCCTGGACATTCCCCTCAGGACAAGTGAAGAAGCGGTTCCTGGGAGGAGTTCAGGGAAATGCCCACCCTTCCCAGTGCTCCGGAACAATACTGACTTCAAAGAGGGAGAGAGATATACTCTGTAAGAATGTTTCTTATGTAGTGTTTTTGTTGTTATTATTATTTGGTACCAGGGATTGAACAAAGGGGTGCAAAACCACTGAGCTGCATCCCCAACCCTATTTATTTATTTATTTAAAGACAGGGCCTCACTAAGTTACTGAGCCTGGCTTTGAATTCATGATCCTCCTGCCTCAGCCTCCCAAATCACTGGGAATACAGGCGTGTGCCACTGTGCCCAACTTGTAACGATGATGCCGGTGATGTGGATGTCACGTTTGTGTCCTCTCGGAGTCGAAGAATGAAACCGAGGGACGCTGAGGCAAGCTTAGTAGATGGATTTTATTATAGAAAGTAAAGCACAGGGAAAAGAGCAGACTTCCCCCAGAAGGGGACAGAGCCGACGAGGCAGTGAGGTTTGCCCCTTTTATATGACATCCTCTCCTGGACTGGTCACTGCTTCCCTACTCCCGTACCTAGGACACAGGTGCAGGGAATTCTGGTCCAGTCTTTGATCCGTGCCTTAGGCGCCAATAGAAAGAATGTGATTCCTTGCTTAGCAGCAGGGAGTGTTTGCATCTGGGCCTATTTTGTCAGACCCTTATTAGCATTAGGGGATGTCTTTGCCTTCTCGGATAAGATGATCTCCTTATCAATCCACATTGCTCTGCCTACACTGAACTGCCTTTTTCTGCTTCAGCGATATTTTTAAAAACAACTACACACAATCTAAACGCTTAATTAAGCATGCCATTAACCAAATGACAGTTATCCATAGATTGATGAGTCATAGAAATTATTCCTCAGTTTTATTAACACATTCTAACATTCAGGGGGAAAGTTAGAATCCAAAACACGTGACACATGCACCTCAACCATATAAAATATTCTCAGGAAAAGAACAGTAAGAAAATATTCCTAAGACTATGAGACATAATGAACTCTAGCTAGAGGATTAAAGTAGATTGCTTTCTTCCTTTGATTTTTGTTTTCTAGCTTTTCCACATGAACATGTTTACTTTGATAATCTGAATATTTTTGAAGAGTTTAAACACTTTTATATAATACACCCCTTTGTGCTCTGACCTTGTTCTAAGCATCACTAGGATTCTGGATCCATTCTGTGTGAGTGTGTGAGCAGTGTGTGTGTTTGTGTCCTGGGCTTCATGCATCTGAGGCAAGCACTCTACCACTGAGCTACATTCTCATCCCTTTTTAGATTTTGAGACAGGATCTTGCTAAATTGCTCCAGCTGTCCTCAAACTTGCAATCCCTCTTACTTAGCTTCCTGAGTAGCTAGAATTATAGGTGTGGGCCATCCCACCTGGCCCATTAAAAAAAAAGGTGATTGATGTTTTTATAAGGTTACATGTGAATCAATTTTGAAAATTTTAAATGTTAATATCTCCAAACAGACTTCAAAGGATGTCCCAAATAATTGCATGGAAAGAAAAGGAAGATGAAATTGGGGAGGAGACAAAAAGATGCATCTTTTAAGTGGGAAATCTCATAAGGAAACACCATCCTCTGACATATGCCTCTAAAGAAAAGAGCTGGATGTGTAGCTAGAAGTAAGGTTCATCTTCCTTTTCTTGAGGGTGTCCTGCTTGGGGACAGGGTTTTGAGCAGACCTTTGTGGGCACTGAGAGATGAGTAGGAGAGTCCCCCAGACAAGTTGGTGGAGAACACTGTCACCTCCACCCTTCTATGCTTTCCCCCCTATTTTCTTAAATGATTTTTTGCATGGCAGACTCTTCATGAAGTCAATATTTATTTTTTGCTGGTTCTGATATGCAATTTAATATATTTCTAAGTTCCAGATACTTCCTCTTAATAACAAAATGACTATTAGAAGTGAACAACTGTGTTAGGTTTGTGTAATAAAAAACACTATGTGAAAGAGGTAATGATCTGTTGGCTGGAATGGAGTCAAAAGCCTCCCTGCCTATTAATTTTAAGCCTCACTGGGTGGATAGAATCCGGTTATTGAACTTTCTGGTGGCAGTTCCCTCTCTAAGCTTTTGAAAGACAGTGACTGCGTGTTCTTAGCTTTTGACTCACTATTCCCTTGAAGTTTGTGGCTCATGCTGGGTCTTCATGGAACATCTGCTAAAGGCTTTCTAGCTGTGATTATGGCAAACTATGTTGAAAATAATCTAGAACACGGGCTGGAGCAGTGTCTCAGCGGTTATGGCACTTGCCTGGCATGCGTGAGTACTCGAGTTCAAACCCCAGCACTGCGTACTCAAAGAAGTATCAGTGTAACAAAAGTCACATGAAAAATAAATAAAATTGATTCTTTCTCTCTCTCTTAAAAAAAAAAAAGGAAAAAGGAAAATAATCTAGAACAGCAACTTTTCCAATCTCTATTTAATAAACTTAGTGATGTAGATTTGTGTTGTACTGTGGTAAGCTGCAGAAAGCATCTCTGTTCCCCTCGGTTATCATCCAGCAATAATCCTCAACTCACCTTGAACACACCACTGCCTCCACCTCCTCTCTGGAAAGGCCTGGTGGCCATGAGATGTTGGTGCAGCACCACCCTCACCCCATTTCTTGGAAGCAGCATCTCCTCCCCTCCAACGTGATGGCTTCCATGGGGCTGGTGATCTAAGATCCTTGTCTAGCTCTCTGCGCAGGGCCAGCATTTTCACAGGACCACAAAGAGTAGCTCAGGGAAAGGTATGTGGACCAGGTAAGCCAATCAGAGTCCTTCCTTGGGCTCTTCAAAGTGGAAGTGGGCAAGACACTCTTTAATTTAGAGTGCACATTAGGGGGAATCTCATGAAAATAGAAGATCAGTAAAGCTGAGGAGGGGATCAAAGGGAGGGGGAAGGAAAATCCCTGTAGGTACTGGGAAATTAAATTGATCAAATTGTTAGGTGTATACACAAATATGTCAGAGTGGGGCTGCAGCAGTGGCTCAGCAGCTGGAGCACTTGCCTGGCAAGCGTGAGAACCCAAGTTAAAATCCCAGCACCACATACGCAACTCGGTATCAGAGAAACAAAGGCCAGATGAAAGAAATAAAAAAAAATTGTCTCTTCCTCTCACTCTCTTCCTCTTTAAAAAAAAAAAAGTCAGAGTGAATCCCATTATGTATAATTATCATAATGCACCAGTAAAAATTGAAAATCTGTGAACATTAGAAGCCAGCTTCCCTCCCAGTTACACAAGGCAACATATTTCTCTTTGCCATTTAAGCTAGATGGATTTGGTTCTTAATGTTTCCAAATAAGATAGCCCTAATTTTTTCTTTATATATTTTCTAGGTTTTAATAAAGACACAGAAATTCTATTTTGGGGGAAAAGTTTGAAATTGAAAAACCACACATCAAAACCAATGTAGGGGCTGGAGCAGTGGCTCGGCAGTTATGGCACTTGCCTGGCATGTGCAAGGACGTGAGTTCAAACTCCAGTATCACATACACAATGAAGTGTTGGAACAACGAAGGCCACAAGAAAAACTAAATAAAACGGATTCTTTCTTTCCCTCTCTCACTATCCCTCTTAAAAAACAAAAAACAAAAATAAAACAACCAATGTGAATATGGGAAACCTGGGGAAATGATTGCAACCCCTTGTAGAGTCAACTCCCCTGGGCCCACTGGCCTCGCAGCACCCTCTCCAGCCCATCCCAGGGCCTGTGGAGATGCGGTTAGTTCTTTTTTCCATGTCCGCCAGAAAGTCAGGGTCTGCATTCATCTTAACAACATCCTATTTCAAAAGATGTATGAAGTTTCTCCACATCAAGTGAAAGAAAAAGAAAAAGCTGTTCAAGGTCTTTATGTCCTTTGAACCTTAAGAAAAAATGATGGAAGCTGAGAAGCTGTGACCAGAGGGTTTAGTGTTTAGGAAGAAGTGCTTGTTATTGCAACAGGGGCATACATTACAAAGAGTAAAATGACTAAAATGAGTGATGTCCACTCAACTTTTAAACAACAAGGAAAGTTAAACACAGTCACCAGTTTGGACGCATATTTTATTGTTTAGAAACTTCCAGCAGAGCTATCAGCAAGTACCTTAGTCAGGAGATGCCTGTGAGAACCAAGACTGGAAAACAGCCTGAGGGCAGGTCTGTGCGGCTGCTTCCCAAACCTCCGCACATTAGAACAGAATCGAGCCTGGCCTCAAGGTGTGAGGTGATGGACGGGCCTGGGGATAGCCTGGCACAAGCTTCCCTGGCATCACCCACACACAGAGATGGGTGAACGACAGAAACCGAACATGTGTTGATGCAAAGAGCAACCCCAAACGACCACCAACTTTTTTGGATGGTCCAGAATAGGAAAGGCATCAGAATAGAATCTGTAGAAAATCAAATCGATCATGATTGCGTTCCTACCTGAAGTTAGCCTCCTAAACTAGCTGACGTTATTATTCATTTTTTTTAAAAGCAAACCAAGTATATATGGCATCTTTTAAAAAATCATGTAAACGTTGTAAAGTTTTAGGGGTTATTTATAATCTGAAGAGACATAAAAAATTACTGGACTTGTTAAGACTATAAATACTAACCCCACCTCCCCCATGAAAAAAGCAATTGTTACAAAAATATAAAAAATATACTAGCCTCGCCTCTACTATTTAACTTTTCTACCAGAAATCTCACGACTCTGGGACACATCCTGGTTTACATAGCATACGGCAAGCATGAGTGCAACTTTTCAATTTTTTAAAGAAGGAAAAGTACCAAAATATTCCCTTTTGTTATTTGAGATTGTGGTTACTTTCTTCACAGGGACCATAATGCTAGTGAATAATGACAGTTTTTTAAATTTTCGACTGTGTTCTCCTGCAAGAACCCAGTGTGGAAATAGTAGCATAGGCGGCTGCTTTCAAACATCACTCCTTAACCTCTTCATGTTTCTCCCTCCAGCTACTTCAATTCCATTTTGGGACTTGTTGGGTCCCCAGACTCCTGAGATAGTCATGGTTTCCCTATCTTCCCCCTGGAGAAGGCAGATGGTAAGGAGGAGAATGCCTGGTGAAGGAGATGAGAGTACTGAGCTGCTGCTGCCCATGAACCCATTTCTTGGGAGTATGGGTCGAGCCTGGCCCAGGTTTACTTGGTTTTATTTTTTTGGTACTGAGGATTAAACTCAGGGGTACTTAACCACCGAGTCACATTCCCAGTCTTTTTTATTTTGAGACAGGGTCTTGCTGAATTGCTTAGGGCCTCGCTAAGTTGCTAAGGCTGGCTTTGAACTTGTGATCTTCCTGCCTCAGCCTCTTGAGCTGTTTGGATTGTGCGCCACCACGGCTGGCTCCAGCCCAGGTGTACTAATGCCAGGGAAGTGGCATGGTTGGTGGACAATAGCCTCCTGGTCTGGAGAGATGATTGATGCTACCTACTGGTCACTGTCCGAAGACCTGGGAGGTAATGCAAAGGCATTGCAGCAGCTAATGCAAAGGCAAAATACTTTGCATTAAGTTGAAACACTTCAATAAACTGTATCAGATCACATTCTCCTCCACAGGAAGCTACCAGGCACTTTAACCAATTAAGAGCTATAAAATGGACCAGATTCCATTTAAAATAATTCAAGAAACTGCAGGGGCCTGACTGTTGTTGATTGGTCAAGTCCTTAAATAGATCCCTTCTGGCTTAGGACATTTTTAGTCTTCCCTTGTCTCTGCTGCTGCCAGCAGGGGGCGATGTAAGGACTCAATCAAGCCCTTGGGCAAAAACTGTCACTGGGTAACCAGCGGGAGATCCACAAGGCCAACAGGCAGAATCCCTCCTCACAACTGGACATTACTGCACACTGTGTCCCCAAAGTCCAGGGAGATGTCTCAGACCCAGATCTCAGCCTAAGCATATTTTAAGAGAACGCTTCATCCCCAAAGCCCTTGGTGTACAGAGCCCTCACTCCTGCTACATTGCTCAGAAGTGGACACCTGGTTCAGCCTGGAGCCTGACTCACACCCACTCCTCCCTACAGGACCTCTGACCTTGGTTATGGCCTCCAGTGTTCACCACAATCTAGTCTGGCAACCTGTCCTACCTGTGTGCAGCTGACCACATCTGAAATGGGCTGACTGCCAATAGGCCAGAATGTTGGACACTCTCTGAGTCCCCACTGGACTTCCAGGCTCTGCTGTTCGAAGGACTACATTTTCTCACCACTGAGGGTTTTATTTCATAGATCACGTTGATAAGTTCTGGGCTTCCAGTCTTCACCATGGTTGTCATACATTTCTGGATAACCTGCTTGTTTCTCCAGATCTGAAGTATCTCATCCAACATACCCTGGTTGTTTAAAACCCCAAGGAACTTTCCAAAAGCAATGATAGATGATTTGGAGAACTCCAGCCATATCTGCTGAGCAAGACCCCTCTGCTTTGGTTGCATTAAAAAAAAAAACAGCCTGTGAGACATTGAGAATTCACATTTGCTCAGAAGAGAAGTGCTCCCAACACCAAGGCACAGAAAAAGAAGTCTCCTGGGCAAAATGATGATGAATACGACCAGTGACCTCAGTGAGGCCTTGAGGCAGAGTCAGTAGGGGAGGCCTGGGTGGGTGTTGGGAGGGAGACCGGAAGATGGGGTCTCCCTGGGGCCTGAGGCTTCCTCACGCATACTTCTCCAGGAACTTTATGTGGAAGTCCTTCACTTTCTGGAGCACTGTCTTCAGCTTCTCCACTGGAGGGAGAATGGTCATCCTGTCAGGAAAGAGAATAGTGTCAGCATGGCCACTCTGGAGGAGACAGGAATGAATCTAGCAGCTCATCCTGCTCTTGAAGTGTGGAGACAAGGGGAGGGTGAGGCACATGGGAGGGGAGGGACGGGCCAGCCATGTCCTCTCTGACAGCTCCAGCCCTTGCACAGTACCTGGCACTTGTTAGACTACTCTTTCCCTCATTCACACATTCATTCATTCAAGATGGGGTCTCACTATCCTGCCCAAGGTGGTCTCAAGTCATCCACCTGCCTCAGCCTCCCCAGTAGCTGGGACTACAGGTGACCACCACTGTGCCCAACTCACACCGTTTTGTTTTGTTTTGTTTTGTTTTGTTTTGTTTTGTTTTGTTTTAGCCAATACATGCATACAAAGGCACTACACTAGGGCAACATTTAGCTAACACACATTCACCCATTACTGCAGAAGGCCTGCAAAACATCTGTACTAGTGTACAGAACCTTCTAGGGCACGACGCTTGGTCTTTCCTATAGATAAAAAAGCAAGAGTTCATTCCTGTTAGATGAGCTTTTTCTTTTTTCCTTTTCTTTTTTGCACATCTCTAGCAGTTAGTCTGACAGTAAGACAACTTCCATTCACAGCTTTCCCTCCAAGTAGGCATGGCTAACTAATATCTCCCTCCAGTCCATCAATATACTTCCCAATCCTCTTGGTTACATATATATGGTGTGTACAACACACACACACACACACACATACATTTTTCCCCCAGGGCTGAGGACCGAACTTGGGGCCTTAAGCATGCTAGGTGAGCGCTCTGCCACTGAGCTAAATCCCCAACCCCTCAATTTTTTTTTTTTTTAAACATTGAGAATTGAACCCAGGGCCTGTGTTTGCTATGGACCCTACAGCTGAGCTATATCCCAACCTCAGCACTTTTGGAACAGGTCATGAATTACAGAGGTGAGCCTGACTAAGGGTGAAAATGCCAGTTAGACATGATTTTGGAGGACACTATCCACAACCCTGACAGTGAAGACCTAGTTCCAGATGCCAATGGCTCATGACATTTCTTTTTTTAGTGTCTGCCACAGGAGACATCTGAAGTGCCTGGAAAGGATGCTGTTCTGAATAGAATGGGCCTCAGCAGGAAACCCTTTTAGCTGCTCCACCCAGTTCAGCCACCTTCACTCCCTTTAGCCAGGGTATACTGGGAAAAGCTGCACAGTAAGCAGAATTAATTCTATTGTGTGTTGGGGCAGGCTTAGCAGGCCTATGGTGTGGCCAAGGGACTGTTGAGCACCTACTGAGCACCTACTATGTGCCAGGCATTGTCTTAGGCATCTGGATGGTATGTGCTGCTGTTATGAACTTTACGCTACTGGGGACACTTCTGATGGTGATGTGATGGATTAGGCAGCAGAGGGGCTGACAGATGGTCAGGGAAGACCTCTCCCAGGAGATGACCCTAGGGTCCACCCAATTTTCCTTACATTCTGGGCAGAGGGTCAGCTTGGCGCTGCAGCAGGACAGAATGGGGTTGAGATGGGTAGAGTGTACTTAAAGGAGTGTAGCTCCAACACCTCTCAGCCTCTGAAGTCAGCCTGTGCTCTATGTAAAGGAGCCCATGATTTCCTGCACAAACCTGGGGTCTGCCTAGTGCAGAGGGAGTCATACCTGAAGTGGTAGGTGCCTTCTCTCTGCCCAAAGCCACTGCCAGGCACAACACAGATGCCAGTCTCCTCCAGGAGCTTCATGCAGTAGAACATGTCTGGAGCCATTTTATGGGCCTACAGGAGTAAGGCAGAACATAAGAATCATCTGGCTTCACATAAAAACTAGAAACCAAATACAACCTACATCTTTCCAGCGACAGACCCTTCTATCCTGGGATACTGATCGCTGGTAATTGAGAACCAGGCTACTGCAGAGCAGCCAGGGGCTTTGGCACTTCTGTGCTTGGTCAGAGATTACCATCCCATTTCCTTCCTACTCCATCCCCAGCAGCTGCTCAATAAACCTGGAGGCGGCCTCCTATGTGCCAAGCCACACAGCGCTCTGAAAACAAAGCCCTGGGGTCTGCACCCAGTGTGGGCTTTTCAGGGACAATCTTCTCTGGGGCCACTGTTTTTTTCTTTTTCTTTTTTCAAGAGAGAGGGTTAATTTTATTTATTTTTTTCATCTAGATTTTGTTTTTCTTCCACTTAGTTGTACATGTGGTGCTGGGGATTGAACCTGGGTCCTCGCACACGCCAGGCAAGTGCTCTACCACTGAGCCACCTCTCTAGCCCCTGATGCCACTGTTGATAGCGCCTCTCACACATTAGTTTCATAACAATCACCAAGGGAGCCTGTGAAATAGATTCTCAGGCTGTGGCCACATGTCTAGGGTAAGGCCTAGGTTCTGAATGTCTGATCAGGTATTCAGCAGGTTCTAGGGTGAGGTGAGGACAACACTTTTAGAAATACCACTCTGTCCCTGATTTCAAAGTGAGGTTTGCGGCACCACTTGTGAACTTGCTAGAAATGCAGTGAACCCAGAACTGACATTTCAAAACAAGACCCCAGGTGATTGTCGTACATGCTCAGGTTTGGGAAATGCTGCTCCAAGACACAGTGGCTCGGTTGCTTCCCACCATTTCACCACAACTGGGTACCTCCCTTTGGAGAAGCAGTGTTCTCCCTTTGGAGAACAGGGCCCTAATCACTTCCTCTCCCCTGGGGCTCGCCCCATGCTTGCCCCAGCACCACAGCCTGCTGCTGGGGTGGGGCCTCTGAGAAACTGCCATCTTTACACAGTAAAAAGCATCTGGCTGAGAGGTCCACAGAGTTTTGAGCCCCCAGGGCCAGTGCCTCTTCTCCCCAAGGCAGAAGCAGCCCGACTTGGCCGTTTCAAGTGAACGCTGGGGGAGAGCCAGCCCAGCGTGTCCCAGACCTGAGCTGCCTCCACAGCTTTGTCAGGAATGAAGATCCGAGGAAAGGCATACATGGCTCCTTGCAAGGGGTTGCAGTGAATTCCTGGGACTTGGTTAAACAGATCTTCCGTCAGCTTTGCTTTTTTGGCCAGATTACCCAGGACAGACTCTTTTTCCTGAGGAGAGACAGAGAAAGTGCAGGAATCAGAACTGGCCCCAGCCACTGGACGTTAAGTCCTTCAACAGAGGGGTAACTGGGCAGATTGACAAAAGATGAGCTTGTGTGTGCATGAGCACAGCAAATCAGAGAACTGGGTGGAATGCATCTTTCTGCAGGAAATTCTTCCATGGATTCTCAGCCCAGGAGACTGCCTTATGCCCTGGGGCTCATGAATACAAGTGAAGTTTCAGGCCACAGGGCAGATCCTGTGTGGACTATGTCATAGGATTGATTCCTGTATGAGGATGTCATTCCTGAAAATTACCAAAACCAGTCCCTGCTTATTAGTCTAATGGATCTGGACCTGAGCGGAACATCCTAGAAATACTTCTAGTAGATGTGGTCCTCCTTCTGGAGTCAACAGGGCTCTTCATCTGGAAGAAACACCCTTCCCCTCTCTTAGTCCATGTGTGCACAGGACACATGACCCAGATGAAGCAAATCAGTCTGTAATTGATTCAGAGCTGGACATGTGCCAAAACTGGAGCAGAGTCGTGCAGGATGTCTCCAAGAATGGCTGGAAAGAGGGATGAAAAGGTATGAGACTACAGATGAGCAGATAAACAAAATGTGTTATATCTATACAATGACATGACTCGGCCATCAGTCCCAAAGGAACTTCTGACACAGGCTACCACATGGATGAACCCAGGAGGACACTATGCTAAGTGGAACAAGTCAGTCACAAGAGAACGAATATTGTGTAATTCCACCTGTGTCAGACATCTAGAGCAGGTAAATTCATAGAGGCAGAAAGCAGAATGGTGATTGATGGGAGCTGGCAGAAAGGAAGAGTGATCATTTAATAGGATGATGGAAAAGTTCTGAGAGGGATGCTGGTGGTGGTTGCGCAATTATGTGTATGTCATTAATGCCACAGAACTGTACATTTAAAAGTGATAAATTTTTTATGTGCATTTTACCACAGTTGAAAAAGAAAAGGAAAAAAAAATGTGAGTCTGGACCAGATGGAAGCTGACTTCTAGTTACATGGCCCATAAGTTGCTTTTTTTTTTTGTTTTTTTTTTTGCAATGGGGACTCACTGTGTTGCCCAGGCTGGTGTTGAACTCCTGGACTCAAGAGAGCCTCCTGCCTCAGCTCCCAAGTAGCTGTAACTACAGGGGCACACCACCAGGCCCAGCTCCATAAGTTCCTTTTTTGTTTTAACGAGTCAGAGTTGGACTTTTGTCACAGAACTGAAAGGTTCTGACTGGATCATAGGAGCTGAGAGGACACCTGGGTAGGCCAGAGACAGACCCATTGTCGAGGCCGTGCCCATCCACTTCCCCTTCTTTTTAGCTTAGTGACAGAATCCCAAGAGTGTTATCAGGACACAAGGACCTTCCCTTTGGGTGCCCACCCATCTGGAATTTCCTACCCAAGGCTGGGTTGGTCCATTTCCATACCTCCCAATCCTCCCACTTCAAAACACACCCTGCTGCCTCCTCCAACTAAATCAACTTGTGAGGGTAGTTAAAGTACCAGGAGGCACCGTGTGTGTCCCCTGGAGAACACAGACAGACAGACAGACACACACACACCAGCAGATTAATGGCCACCTGGGAATCACCCAACTACTGGCCATGGCAGGAATTCACCTGTGACTGTGACAGTAGCTGTGATATACACAGATCACAGCAGACTTACCCTACTGAACTGCTCAAAGGACTCCTCTCCTGGCACTGGGGGGTTCACGACAATGTCCATGGCAGCTTGTCCAGACACTGGTGGGCACAGGCGCACTGACAGCAGCTTCACCAGCTGGCCCTTGATCTCAGGATGCAGATTGATCACCTCCATGTAGCCTCCTCTATAGCCACACCTACAGGGTTGAGAACAGGGAGTACATCCTCCAGTTATACAAAATGCAATTCAGATAGCCAGTATCTGTAACTATCCCCACCCTAACACCAAATGGCCAGGTGTGGCTGAGTTCCTGCCAGGGTGAATGGAAGTAAGATGTACAAATTCACTTTATTCATAAGAAAAAGCAATGCGCATTCTCTTCCTCTTTCCCTTTCCCTATGTCCTGAGAGGTGGAGATACTGGAGTAGCAGCCCTGGTGCTAGAGATGACAGAGAAGGCAGAGCCAATAGCTCCTGTCCCCGAATGACCCCATGGAGCACTGAGTACCCTGGACTTCCCCCTACCTTTGAAGAGAGACAAGGGACCCTCCCATATTGTTCAAGCCATGGTATTTGGGTGCTGTTTTATTATAGCAACTCAGCCTGAAACCTAATATGCTAACTCTGGCTTAAAAGATGCAGAACTGGCATCTCCATACATAGTCTCCACAGGCAAACTCATGATTCACTGGTGCTAATGGGAATCAGCCTGAGGACTTTCATCGGAAAAAGTTTTTCATTGGAAAAAGTTTTGCTTGCTGAAAAGCCAATGTAAAGGATAGCAGAGTTGAGAAAAGAAACAAGACAGAGCAAGAAAACAGAGACAGGGGCTGGAGCGGTGGCTCAGCGGTTATGGGTGCTTGCCCACCATGCTCAAGTATGCAAGTTCAAACCCCGGCACCACGTACACAATGAAGTGTCAGAGCAACAAAAGCCACATGAAAAACTAAATAAAGTTGATTCTTTCTCTTTCTCACTGTCCCTCTCTCTTAAAAAGAAAAAAGAAAAAGAAAACAGAGACAGGGTCCCAGTGATATCTTTTTTGTTTGTATTTTGATTTTGGGGATTAAACCTAGGGCCTTTGTACATATTAAGCACACACTTTAGCTCAGTTCCCCCATGGACATCTCTTTCACTCCTTTTTTTCAGTACTGGGGATTGAACCAAGGGCACTCTACAATTGAGTGACATCCCTAGCCCTTTTTACTTTGAGACAGGGTCTCACTAAGTTGCCTAGGTTGGCCTCGAACTTGTGATCCTCCTGCCTCAATCTCCCAAGTTGCTAGGACTACAGGCACATATTCCTAGCTCCACTGATATTCTTTTATTTTTTATTTTTTATTTTTATTTTTTGGTACTGGGGATTGAACCCAGAATGCTTTACCACTGAGATACATTCCCAGCCCTTTTTTTTTTTTGAGACAGGGTCTCATCAAGTTGCTAAGAGCCTTGATAAGCTATTGAGGCTGGCTGCTATAGCTTATCCTCCTGCCTTGGCCTCCTGAGTTGGGATTACAGGTGTGTGCCACTGCACCTAGCTTCCATTGACATCTTTAAGTCTCCTCATTCAACTCTACCCTTGGGTTTTTTACCAATATAGAACTTTTTTATTTAATACCTGAATTCTGTATATTATAGCCAAAAGATTCCTGCTGATGCAGAGTCATTTTATATGAAAATAAGCTGAGAGAATACAATGAGTTTTTAAAAAAAAATCTTTCTCAACCAAATCAGCAAATCAGGCACACTTTCTGTGGCTATGCCCCTTTCTCTAGTCTGAGTCTGCCAATGATCAGAGTAATGACTACAAAAACACAGGAACTCCGAGGAGGGACCTGGTTGCCTTTCTCTGTATATCCCCCATCCCCAACCTCAGAGAATCTGACATAATGAAATTCTCAATAAAACCTTTTTGGATTATGCAACTAACTAAACCAGCAAAGAGATTCCTATCTGATGCCTGGACTGGACTTTCCAAGCCAGGAAGATAAATTTTAGCATTTTGGAAAAGTTTTCCCTTTTTTCAACAAATATTGAAAGAAAGAACTTTCTGTTCAAACCTCTGCTGATGAGCAGAAAACCAAATTGCAGTCGGGCATGGTGGCACATAACTGACATATCTGTAATCTAAGCAGCTCGGAGGCTTAGGCAGGAGGACCACAAGTTCAAAGCTTAGCAAGGCCCTAAGCAACTTAGCAAGATCCTGTCTCAAAATAAAAAACAAAAAGGCCTGGGGATGTGTCTCAGTGGTTAAGTGCCCCTGGGTTCAATCCCCAGTACCAAGAAAAAAACAATTGCACAAAGCACTCTAATCTTAGATAATCAGGATCTGAGAACAATGGGTCATAACTCAGGATAACAACATCCAGGAGACTGTTTGTTAAAAAGCCCAATCAATAACAGAGATGAAAAGATGGGTAGGTATGTGATAAACACACCTAACTTTGAAAAATGAATAGACAAAGATTTGTTTAGGAAAAAAAGCTACACAGTATGTGGAAGTCCAACCAGGAACTAGCATTGCTACCTGGGTAGACAAGAAAGACAGCATAAACTAACCCTGTCCACATCACACAAAATCAAGAACAGGCCGGCAACCATCCCAGGGTCCCCTAAACCTAGCTAAAATATTTCTTCAAGCTTCACAATTATACTGGCTTCCAGCCTGTGAAAAGAAGCCTCCCCACGCTGCTGATACTTGGCACACACGAGAACCGGCCAGTGCTGGGAATTGTCTTTAGCTGTAAATTCCTGGTCTTTCCTTCTCAGTCTCTTTTGCAGGTTCCTTTTCTTCTCCCAACCTCTGAGCAGTAGGGGCGCAGGCCTACTAGTCCTTGGACCTCTTCTTTAAACTCTGTGTAAGACGTCCTGGTTTCAGAGATTCAACAAACTAATAACCTGAACCATACACTGACATCTCTGAAATTTAAATCCCCAGCCAGATTATCAGCCCTAATCTCCAGACTCACACATCCATCTCTATCTGGACATTAAATAAGCATTAGCAAGTTTTGCATGTCCAAAGCCAAATTTCCTCTCTTATTCCCCCAAAACCTTCCTCATCTGTTGACAGCAACACCATCCTTCCCGGTGTTTGAACAAAAGACTTGGGATTCATCTTGACTCCTCTCTTCCATACCTGTCTTTTCCATCAGCAACTCCTGTCAGCTTCACCTCCAGATATATTCCTTCTCCCCATCTCTACCCTGATCCAAGAGACCCTGCCTGGGGGACTGTAATAATCTGCTGACTTGAGTCCCTCCTCCTGCTTTGCTGCAGAGCAACCAGAAGGAGTCAGGTGAGGCATACCATTGCTCAGACACTCCAATGGCTTGCATCTCACTCTGAGTGAAAGCAAAAGGCTGGAGACGTGGCTCAGCAGTTACGGCACTTGCCTGCCATGCATGAGGATGTGAGTTCGAACCCCAGCACCACATACACAACGAAGCATCAGAGCAATGAAAGCCACATAAAAAACTAAATAAAACTGATTCTCTTTTCTCTCTCACTGTCCCTCTCTCTTGAGAGAGAGAGAGAGAGAAAAGAAAGAAAAAATAAAATCAACATACTCAATTAAAAAAAAAAGTAATGGAAGTGGCCCAAGTGATTTGGTCTCTATGACTTTAGTCTCAACTTCTGTAACAATCCACTTGCTCAGCCTTTCAGCCCCGGTGCTGCTCCTCCTATGTGCCATTCATGCGTCCACCTCTGGGCTTTTGACTGTGCTATTCTTATCTGCCCGCACATATCGCTTCCCTCACTTCCTTTGGGTCTTAACTCAGAAGCTAACTCCTCAGTGCGGGTGCACTATTTAACCCTTCAATGCCACCTCACCCCCAACACTCCTCTGGTCAGTTTTCTCCACGATTTCCCTCATATGTCTGTTGCCTTCCTCCTCCTAGAATATAAGCTCCATGAGGAAACACACACAGTACCGAAGTTAACCCTTTGGCCCTGAAGTCAACTAGTACTAAGGTGGTCTTATATGCAGAGCTTGGCCCATCAACTTAATGGCATTTGTCAGCTCAAATCTGTACTCCCTGCAGACTTTAGTCAATGTCAGAGCAGCAGTGATAGGGCTGGCAGAAAATTCTAGGTGTTGGAACTACTGTGGGATCCTGTTTTCATTTCTGTCATTTATCCACAGTCTGGTTTCTTTCAAGTATGTCCTTAATTTTTGCAGCCCTTGCTCAAGGGTGGTTCTCATACCACTGGGCTCTCCCTTGTCTCCTCCTGATTCTCAGACTAGCAGAAGCAGTGGATAAAGGCTTCCTTCTCTCCAGCCAAGTGGGTGGAACACAGGGCAGGGGAGAGAAGCAGGCAAAGAAGAAACAGCAACATGGGGTGGACTAGGCAGGCCCAGGGAAAGTAGGGGAGGGGTGAAGGTAGAGGCCAACATACTCGCCCATGTAGCCCTTGGAGGTGGAGTGGAAGGAGGCGAGCTCCACGTTGCTGGAATACTCAGGCCCCATCTCATAAAGCACCTTCTTAAAGGAGTGGAATCGGCAATCCGGAGAATACACATTATCCTGGTACACCTGCAGGGGAGGACACCACAGGGACAGTCACCGAAAGCCCTGAGAGACCTGAGCCCATGAAGGCTGCTTCTGAGTGTGGCCAAGATGGCAGAGAACAAGGAGATGAGGCTTGGGGATAAACAACAGGTCATGGGTCATGAGGCCCAGACCTGAAGAGACCTGACAGCCCAGCCTCCAATGCCACTTCCAGGAATGAGCCAGAATGTGCTCAAAGGAACCTTCTAGAATGAGCAAGGAGAAAAGGCTTCAGGCTAGAGAGAGCTTAGGAGTTCACTTGATTTCTCAACATTCACTCCCACCCAATCTCCAGACTCCCTTTCTAACTTCTCAGGCCAGGGATGATACCAAGGATTTTTTGTTGCCAAAGCAGCACCCACATCCATTTTATTTTTCCCTGTCACCAGAGTCAAGCACTCACAACCTGCAAGCTGGGGGCTAAATTAAATTTAACTCTTGAGATTAAATTCCCACAATCATTTTGGAAATCAGGGAAATGGAGGCTTTCTGGGGACCCTGAGGGCCAGTGAGAGTTTAGGCAGGCTCCATCTCCAACGTGCCAGGCCCTATCTTCTGCTTCCTTCTCCTCCTCCTCCCAGACCCAGAGGGGAAGCTGTGAATGTATGGGAGTGTGGTGGGGATGCTAAGGAACAAAGAAAGGAAGGTAGTGTGTTAGAAGCCACAACTAATCAGAAAGCATGCAGAAATAAAGATGAAATGAAAACGAAATCGATGGATCCTCAATTTCTTCCTTGCAAGACAGGAAAAGAGCGGCCAGGCCTTGGTTACAGAACTAGGGTTCAAGAAGCAATAGTTATAGGGTTAATTAAGATCCCCTCTTCAAGTTGTTGAGAGAATTACATGAGACAGTAGATGTGGACATACCAAGAGGCACAGAATTGCAGTTTATGAGGAGTGGGCATCAGTCATTCCTGCCACGGGGCAAACTTTCTCTGAGGAGCCCTTGATTTGCCCTCAAGGAAGATTCTTCCAGTTTTCATTTAGAGGCTTGCAGAAAACAGGGCAGGGATCCCACACCTTGCTCTGGGCCTGGCCGATTTGCCTATTACAACCCCCAGGCCACAGCAATTGCAGTGTGACCCAAGTTGAACCAATGAAGGGCAACTCTGAGACTCCAGAGCTAAAACTACCAGGATGAAAAGCTCTCTTTCTAGGCTAGGAAGATAACAGGCCAGGCTGGAGTGGTGGCTCGGATGGAGTGGTTATAGCACTTGCCTGGCATGCGTGAGGACCTGGGTTCGAACCCCCAACACCACATATACACAACAAAGTGTCAGAGCAATGAAAGCCACATGAAAAACTAAATGAAATTGATTTTTTCTCTCGCTGTCCCTCTCTCCCTTAAAAAAATTTTTTTAAAAGAAAAAGATAGCAAGCCTATGTATGAGGCCAACACAAATGAAAAAAGGAGAAAGAATATGTAAGACATGGTTTGAGTTCCTGGATCTAGCCACACGTTTGTAACTCTAAATTTTTTTTTTTTTTAAGTTTAAAGTGACTTGCGATGGGGCTGAAGCAATGGCTCTGTGGTTACAGCACTTGCCTGGCATGCACGAGTACATAGGTTCAAACCCCAGCACTACCTACACAATAAAGTGTACAAGCAATGAAAGCCAAATGAAAAACTAAATAAAATTGATTCTCTCTCTCTCACTGTCCCTCTCTCTTTAAAAATAAATAAATAAATAAATAAAAATAAAGTGACTTGTGCTAAATTTCTAGAATTTATAACTACTGTCCAAACCAATATTGGGGTAATTTAGGTCATAGACTCACAGGCTGTAAGAATGAACATCCTCACCATTGGCCAGAATCACTTCTCCAACACCTAGAAAGTTCTCCCTGGCTATAAAACATTCACGCCTGGATCCCTCCCGTAGAAGAGAAAGCTCACCCCTACCCCTCTCTGAGGGGGCAGCTGTGCTGCTCTTACCTCATCAGCCAGCAGAAAGAGCTTCTCTTCCCAGGCAAAGTGAATCACATCTTCTATGCACTTTCTGCTTTGTACCTGGCCTATAAAATCCCCAAGAAAACCAAAATGTAGGTTGTAATGTTGTTTAAATTGACCCCAGGTCAGAATCCCACCCAAAATCACTCGGGTATCCTATAGTCCCTCAAGACCCCAAAAGACTATACCCTTCTAGTTGCGGTCTACAATGGTGGACTCAGCCTCCAGGGATGCCTGGAGGGTTGGCACCCTCTGTGTGACTCACTGAGGCCAGTTATATGGAAGGAATAGTGTTTCACACTCAATTTCTTGTTATGAGTCGGGTGAGCATACGTGGAATGTTTATTTGTTCTGCAGCACAGGAAGATATGAAAGTATCATGAAAAGCAGGAAAATAAAACTGAAAGAATTAAATCTATCAGCTCATTCCCTGTTCTCTCATATACAGATATAGAGAGTTAGACTAGCTGACATGGTAATTAGGTAAGAGTTACTAAAGAAAAATTGGAGATGCTTACAACTTATGTAAACATCTTCTCCCCAGAGAGGCACACACAAGCTCCACAAGACAGACGGTCTATTCTGGTTCATCTCCTATCAAAGCTGGCACTCAGCAGGTGTTCAATCAACATTTGCAGAATAAATGCTGAATGAATGGGCTTGGGCAATAGCTTCGGTATCTCCTGTCAGGTGCTACTGGAGACCAAGACATGCTAAACACCATGATGATGAGTACTCTGCAATTTTCCTTGGCTTAATCTCCCCTCCTTACAGACTTGACTGAAATCTAACAGAGAAAACCACCACCACCCATTTTAGAGAAATGAGTACAAACAAAAGACAGCAACCCAGCAGGTCACAGGAAATGCCACAGGTACAGTGAGGAAAGGAACAAAGACAAGAAGGTAAAAATGAGACCTTTCCCCAATATTTTCTGATACCTACTTTGAGAGTTGCACTGGAAGTGTCTGAGTGCTCACAATATCCTCTGGAAAAGTATCACTAAAACCAAGCTTGTCGATTTCTTTAACAATGCCATGTTTATTTACTATATGTATATACATATCTATGTGCATTATATACAGCTAAGTTTGTTACATACATGCATACACATATATTTTAATGTAGAGTAGTATGCAGATGTTATCTTTTTGTTAAAGATAAAAATGCCCATATTCTTGTCTATGCAAGAATACAAAAAAAATCTGGAAAAATATATATACATTTTATCTTGTAAAAAGCATGATATGATTCAGCCAGGATCTTTGCCTTAAACTATGTAAGCAAAGAACTGATTTTTTTTTTTTTTATCAAGGGACTGACTTTTCTCCTGCCAAGAAAGTGCCCACTGGGCTTCATATCAAGCAAGTGCATGGCTCTGAGATTCCAGGAGAGTAGCAAGCCTTGATTTCTATAAAGAAACAGCCCCTATTCTCATAGACAGAGAGGAGGTGGCTACCTCAAGGGCAGAACCTGCCTGCAAACCCCCTGGTCCTGCCCTCTCAGTTGTAATCCACAACTGTACCTTGTTAGAATATAAGCAAGGGTTTGAGCACCAGAATGTACAAAAACATGTTCATTAAATGCTAAATGGAACACAAAGAGAAACTGAGGAAGGACCAGAATCTCAAAAAACCTTCAACTGGTAAAGGAAATGAGATCGAATGGATGCAAATAAGTCCACTTATGTACATGATACAAACTGGGACACAGCAGTCACTTACAGCACGCCCCCTGAGCCACTGAAGGGACAAACTCATGAACAGAGAAGGAAAGCCATATATGGCTTTCAAAGGGTCAGGGGCACAATTGCACCCAGCTGGGAGAAACAGGAAATAATGACTTTGATACAGGCTCCAAAGGCTGGAGAGGGGCCCCCACGTGCCTTTCACCAGAGCCTGGCTTGAAGGAATTTCCCATGATGACAAGAATATCTATTGCTTATGTATTCTGAGCACCCTTCACTTCTCTGAGTAACAGATTATGAGTGTCCTATAGGGACCTCCAGCATGGACACAGATGTGGACAAGAGTCTCAGTGATTTGACTGGTTCAGAAATGGGCAGGTGACCCAACTTAAGCCAGTAAGAATCTTGCCTGAGACATTCAGTGAAACTGTGGGAGAAGTTCTCCAATAAGGTTGCTCAGGTGATGGGCAATGGTTGGAGCTCCTTCAGCCACTCCAAGGATGGATTCTCCCTGAGAAGGTATCCAATCCAGAGGAAAGCAGAGCTGAGGGATGGACTGAGGTTCTGGCAATGACACTGGTACTACTTTACCCCTTGTCTTTATAGCCCCACAATCTAATCCCTTCAGTCTTCATTTGGGTTTTTGTCCTGAAATCAAAAGAGCCCTGGCTTAATACTCTAGTCCATTTTGACACCTCTCAGCCAAAATGGCTGCAGTGTGGTCCAGATAAGACGCATGGTCATCACAGGTGAGTTACTACTTTCCACCGCTCCTCTTCTAATTGCTGCCTGGTTTTTACACATGGCCTCAGGGTACAAAGCCAGATTCTGCCTATTAATTTATATTAATACACATTCACAAAACCCCTTTAGTTAGAACAGGAATGTCTCTGGTGCCATTATTTCTTCCCAGACAGCTAAGTGAAAAGATTTATGTAAACATCTGGACAAGAAAGTACTGGTTCTAACGTAGATGAGGAATACAATCCTTCCTAAAATATTATAGGACTTCTATTCCAAGTGTGGTTCCGGAACCAGCAAAACTATCACCTGGGAGCTTGTTCGAAATGAAATACTCAAGCCCCATGCCAGTCCTGAATAAAAATAGCCAGGAGCAAGTCCCACAATCGGTATTTTAACAAGCTAAAGTTTGAGAACTACTGTTCTGAGGAAGTGGTTCTCATTTGCTGAGCTGAATATTGATGCACCTCAGAGAGTCTGGGGTGCAGACTTTGAGATTTTTTTCAAGGCTCCCTTTGTGATTCTAATGTATAACCCCTGTGTCAGTTCCCTACTCCATCATGGTTAGAATCTTCATCCCTTCCCCCAAGGCGACGGGGTAAATGAAGCAGTGTTACCACCAGCTGCACCCATTTTCTGCACTCAGGATTCAAGTGGTGCTTTCAGCTGATTGAAGCATCATTTGGTGCTCCCGAGAAGCAGATTCCACAATCAACTCCAACACATTTTGGCCCCCATCCAATTTCTCTCAACAAAGGAGGAGAGAGGAGCCCTTGTTCTCTGCATCCAAACAGCACTGGGGCACATGAAGCCAGAAACCCAGAAAGATCAAAACAGGCAGGACTGTGTACTTTTTTTTTTTTTAAGAAAAATATGCAAAATTCGGGGGTGCTTTTACTTCTAGAAACAGGCTTTTTTGTTTTGTTTTGTTTTGTTTTTTTGGCTTGTTTCCTCCTCAGGCCTCAAGGTACATAGCAATGCTGCATCAAAGAAAACCAAAAATGCATACAGCAGCATCCTGAAAACCAGTTCAGAAAAACAAGTGGGAGGGAAGGTAAAACGAAGCCTAGGACTAATGGTGATGGACTGTGTATGAATAATGTCGAGGAGGTGAGTCTTCACAAACACAAGGAGAACAAGAAAAAAAAACAACAACCCTGCCCAAGAAAATGTCTGCATGTTCACCTCCTGAGGCAGCCTGAGGCAAGTTTTATGACTTTATGTTAGCAAATCTGAAATTGGATTGGGAAACATTAGAGTCACCCCCACCCTCAAAGAAACTGTCAAGGAAGTTAAGTGCAGACCTGTGGGGTTCCCAGGGTTGATGATGCAGAGCACCTTGGGGTCACAGTGGTCTTTGGCCTCCCGCACTGCGCGCCGAAGTTCATTCACATTCAGGGCCCAGCAATTCTCCTCATCCAGGTAGTAGTTCACTTGGATGGCATCAAGCTCAGAGATGACCGCAGAGTAGAGGGGATACTGTGGGATGGGGATCATCACACCTGTCCGTGACTTGCCGCCCCCAGAGACGAGGATCTTCAAGATCGTCTGCAGTGAAGAAGTCACATGGAGAGGTTCCCAGCCATTCCCCTCCCTTCAGGAACTAATGAGCAGACAAACCAGACAAGCCCCACCCCAACCTTTCACAGTGACCCCACTGCCTGCTTCCAGTGCACCCCAAGCAAGTTGCTTCACTTCCCTGGGTCTCAGTTTCCTCGGCTATAAAATGAGTGCTGCTATTAGGAGCAAGCAAAATAGAATGTTTCAAGATCTTAATACAATGCATGGCATACTTTTAAAGGCTCAGTACTTGTTAGTATATTTAGTACTGCTAAAATAGACCCCAAACTGACCCTATCTCAGAATTATTCTGACTCCACCTCTGAAACTCTAATTTTTAGAATCTGTCTTATTAATAAGACCTCTGAACAGGGTCTGTGGAAATGGGATAAAATACCCATCTTCTGCCACCAGGTGGTGCTCCAATCTGTTTTCAAGGCTGAGCAGGCTTCCTGAGAAACCAGGCCATGGGAATTCAGTGGGGTGTTGGTGGAGGTGGCAATAATTCATTGAATTAATAAGCTGAAACCATCTGTGGGGAAAGTCTCCACCTTACACATGGGTGTAGGTCCTTTCTTGCTGCAAGAATGCCATCAGACTGAAAATGCAATGATTGATTCTTTTCATGACCTCCCCTCCTCCAGGACCTCTGCCAATACTGGGCTTCTCTGGGAATGGAGAGGGACCACAACAGCAGAGGACAATGGAAGGTGCTGTGATTAGAGGCTAAAGCCTCAACATCAGAATCCCAAATGTCACAAGAACTGACTCAAAGCAGGCGGAACACTTATGGTCTCTGGGCCTATTTCTTCAAGTCTCCAGAGATCTGCATATTTGAAAAGTTTTAGAAAAGGAATAAAGCATCAAAAATGAGAGTCCTTAAGGACAGGAGACCAAGATAGCCCTGATGAGAAAAAGAAAGGGTCAGATAACACACTGCTACTTGAATAGGGAGAATGAGTGAATTGACAGCCCTAGATCCAAGACAGGCCCTGGGAGGAAAAGGCTAAGCAAGAGTCAAGGGCTGGGGGGCAGCTCAATGGTAGGGCACTTGCCCAGCATAGTAAGAACCTGGGTTAGATCCTAAACACCATACACACACACAAAAGAAGGTTACTGGTCCTCCAAGCCCAAAATTTCAAACTCCTCCAACCAAGTAACCATTGACATCATCATCCCAACCCCAATCCATGCCTGACTCTCCAGTCTGAGTCACCTCCTAATTGTTCCCTCACATCTACTAGGCTCCTCCCAGTGGAAGCTTAAACTTAAGAATATTTATTGAATGACATGTCCCTCCTGCTTCAATGGCACCCTATTGTTCTTAGAACAGTGACCCAAATCCTCAGGGTAGCCTCTAAGACCCCCCAGGGTAGCCTCTAAGACCCCCCAGGACTTAGCCATCATGTCTCCCCAGCCATATTTCTGGTAACTCTGTCCCTCACAGTGTGTATCCACCCTGACTCCAAACACTAAGCCCTACCTCAAGGCCTCTGGAGCTCAAAACACCCTTCTTCTCCATCCTCCTGGGTTCACCCCTATGTACCCTTCAACCTTCCTTGGAGAAGCCTCCTGACCCCTGCCATGCCAGGTCAGAGTCCCTGCTGCTCCCTCCTGTAGCACTTTGTGCTTCTCTACACTGTAGAAGAGAAACTGAAAACTTGTGATATGACTTTTATTTATGAAAGGTTAATACTGGTCTGCTCCAACACTAGTGTGTAGGCAGAGGCCATAGGATGTGTTTGCTTCCCCTAAGGTCTTTCCAGCATCTGGCATGGTGCCTGGCAGATGAGGAACACTAGTCTGTGCCAAGTGATGGAAATGCCAGCAGGTACCCTCAAGTGCCTGATGGCTCCTCTCCAGCTAAAAGAACCTATTGGTGTGTACCCTGGAAGGAAACTGAGGCTGCAATAGTACTCAGGCTCATAAAGACTATATATAGCAAAGACTGCAGTCTACCAGGAGAGGAAGACCGAAGAGTGGCCCACCCTCCCCACCAGGGCTGTTTCCCTATTAGCCAGTTCAACACTTGGCCCTAATATGCAAGTCTGTTCTTCATGTGGACAAACACTGGGTAAGAAAGAGCCACCCTCACACATACAGAAATGCCGTCACTAGCTCCAGTGGTCAGGTAAATGTTGTCTGGGTCTGCAGGTACGCCACCATCCCTCCTGGTGATGTAGGCAGCCACATCTTCACGGATGCAGTTGACACCCTGGCTAGCACTGTAAGACCCTGTAAGACAGCAAGCAAGATGGCAACTAGAGGGATATCTGGCTCTACAGAATCAGTGTGACATCCATATAATTAATTTACTGGGGGAAGAATGGTAGGAGGGGTTGTCTCAGGAAGCCAACTTCCACTCTTCTAGGCTCCAGAATTATGGCAAGCTGCTTACCCACTTATCTGGGCTCACTCCATTCATCCATCCAACCTTCTTCCCATTCATCCATTCGTCACTCAATGTTTACTCAGTACCTACTATATATATGTTAAGCATTACTCCAAGTCCCAGCTCCTAACCAGGTATGGTGCCCATACGTCTTTAACCTACCCTTCCGGGATTTATACATTTTCTATATGTTAAATAGCCATTGGATTCAATTTTCTATGCTTTTATGACAGTTTCCTACACATGGTTCCACAAAACTTGAGAGAATGGGTCAACACTTCTGCTTTAAAACACCCCAGAGCCTGTTGCAACCACAGATCCCTGGGGCTGCCAGCCCCATTCCACCTCATGTCAAGAATATTCTTAGGCTTCCATTTAGAATCAAAAGTCAGGTCACTTCTTACATTAAATTTAAAACCAGGCAAAACTAACTGATGGTGCTAGAAGTAAGACAGTTGGAACTACATGGAATGAGGGGTTCTGACAGCAAAGGAGTACAAAAGAAGCCTTCTGGGGTCCTGACCTGGGTGGGAAATTATAAAGATATGTATATGTAAAAATTATTCAGGCTGAACATTAATATTGGTGCATTTTACTATATGGTTATTATAGCTCCACAAAAAGGTTTTTTGTTATTTTTGTGTGTCTGTATGTGGTGTGCTGGTATGGAACCCAGGGCCTCACACATGCTAGGAAAGTGCTCTACCACTCAGCCACATCTGTAGCCTTAGAGTTTTTAAAAAATGTTAGGTCATTATACTTTTTAAAAGAAGTTGGACCAGATGTGGTGGTGCATGCCTATAATCCCAGCAACTCGGGAGCCCAAGGCAGGAGATCCCAAGTTCAAAGCCTCAGCAACTTAGTGAGGCCTTAAGCAACTTAGCAAATAAAAAATAAAAGTGGGCTGGGGATGTGGCTCAGTGGTTAAGTGCCCTTGGGCTCAATCCCTAGTACAACAACAACAACAACAACAAAAAACCTTGCATACACACAATCTCTAACACAGACTCTTAACTGGTGAGGTGAATTTTCTAAGTGTACCAGGACATTGGAGATCAGAAATGGGAGGTAAGTAGGTTTTTCATTGAATATGTACACACCCCTTTTGAATTTCATACCATATGTAAAGAAAACCAGCTTATTCTCTGTATGACTATTACAAAACCACCACCAGGAAGTAGCAGAGGAAAGTAACAGAGTCTTCTCTGGAGCTGCTGCACATTTCAGTCCAGTCCTGGCACCCATGAGGGACATAATTAAATACTTTGAGAGAGCACACATTCTGGCTCTGCCTCAGCCTCTCTATGCAGCATGGGATTCACCTTTTCCCATCTGACCAGATGGAAAATGAGGGGGCCAGACCAACACTCTCAGATGCTAAGTAGCAAACATTTAACATGTATCAACTCTCGGTGGTAAGTGCAGGAGCCTTTGTTACATTATTTGGGTATTCTAATAAATCTGAAGTATTTTTATAAACTACAAAGGGTATGTGTGTGAGAATGCTGGTATTAGAGAACCCTTCTCTTACTAGGTAATTCACTTGATTTTTTTCTTAATAAAGAGAGAGGGACAGAGTGAGAGAAAAAGAAAGAATTGATTTTATTTATATTTTCATCTGGCTTTTGTTTCTCTGACATTTTGTTCTGTATGTGGTGCTGAGGTTTGAACCCGGTCCTCACGCATGCCAGGCAAGCACTCCAACTGATGAGCTACAGCTCCAGCCCCTCACTTGATATTTCTGAGCTTCCATACTCAGAAACCTTCCAGAGCTACTTCTTTCCCTGTGTCTTCCTTCAATGCCCACACCCCTTCCAGATATCTCCTTCTTCTTATCTCTTAAGTCCAGCCGCTTCCTTGAATTCTTAGGCCTTTATTCATAGGCAAGCTCTCTGCTTCTGCAGCCCCCAGACCTTTTGCCCTTCCAAGGAAAGCAGGCTCCTGAGTTGTTCATTTTTTTGGTACTGGGAACTGAACCCCAGGCAATTCACCACTAAGCCACATCCCCAGCCCTTCTCAATTTTGAGACAGGGTCTCATTAAGTTGTTGAGACTAGTTTTGAACTTGTGATCCTCCTGCGTCAGCCTCCCAAGCCGCTGGGATTACAAGTGTGTGGCACCATACCCAGCTCTCCTGAGATTTTTTCTGCCTTTACATCTTCTGTTATTCTCTAAACCACT
>PVKS010007123.1:61465-74746 GCA_004027875.1 Aplodontia rufa | reverse complement strand
ATGGTTCCCCCATATTCCCACTCTCCAGTCTCCTATGAGTTATTCATACACCTTCCCCCCTCCCCATCCCCCTCTCTACACCTCCAAGTATCCTAGGGAGCCATCCCCCTATTACTCTGAGAGTCATTCAATTTGAAATATTGTTAGGTTAGCCGTCTACCCTACTGCTTCCCCATATATTCTAGCATCCACAGATGAGAGAAACCATTCGGCCCTTGAGTCTCTGGGATTGGCATACTTCACTGAGCATAATTCTTTCCATTTCCATCCATTTGAGAAAGTTTTTAAAAACAGACTATCATTCAAGAAAATTCACACTAGGAAATGCAGGGGTAGTCTGACCAAAATCTCAAAGATAACAGTGAAATCAGTGTGACACATACTACATTCATTGTTGAAAATTAATATATATGGTTCTGTGGTAGATATTGATTATGTGCCTTAGCCCTGTTATTAGACAAATTGTAACTCTTTGAAACCAGAGTGCTATTTGCTTGGTACCTCAGAAAACACATTGCGTATTGTAGACACGCAAAAGTATTTGCAGATGTGAATATGTCGGTAACATAATTGTGCTGATTTTGAAAGTTCACATGTAAGAGTGTGGTTGGAGTTAATATTCAGTGAAGTAGTTAATGTCAGTCATGAGCAATGCAGTGTCAGCACCACAGACTTCAGTGTTGGAACATTTTAGCCCTTCAGGGTCAACCTTGCTAAAAACTATGCCAGGCCTTTCCCATAAGGCAATATGTACCCAGGTTAATGTACTGACAAACACAAGAAGTAAGCGCAGTTTTACAAACATCTTACAGAATGAAGAATTCTATGCTAAACTTTATGTTGTGCTCTTAACACACATTATCCCATGTAATCCTCAAAAAATGCTGGGAAATTGGTATTCTTATCCCTATTCCAAAGATGAAAACAAAATGAAACAAAACTGAGACTCATTTAAGCACTAATTGGTGGGAAGAATCTTGGGATTCAAAAACATAGCTTGGTCTCTTTGTAAGAACTGCTTTGAGGTTTTTTTTTTTTTTTTTAATAGAGAGAGGCAGAGAGACAGAGAAAGAATCAATTTTTATCTAGTTTTTCATGTGGCTTTCATTGCATCGACACTTCATCGTGTCCGTGGTGATGGGTTCAAACCCGTGTACTTGCGCTTGCCAGTGTAGTAACCGCTGAGCCATTGCTCCAGCCCCTGCCTTGTTTTTATTTGTTTCTATAAGATTAAAAAATATTTGTAGCAAAAAAATTGAATACTAATGTAATATGTGATTGTAGTTTAATTAAATGAGCTGTCCATTTTTCCAGAATCTGAGCCCATTTTTACAAAATATTACCACCTGAAACAGATGCTTTTTGTTCTTCTTGCAACTGTCCTATCAATTATATAGGAGTGGATTTTAGTATCCTTATTTTAGACTTTATAAGAAGAAACATGTTGACACAGCTATGAATATAGAATTGCAATTATTCAGGTGTCCTTGTGGGTTTGTTCAGCCTAAATTATTAATGTAACACTAACAACGGTAAACCTGATTTGAAGTTATGTTTTTAGATTTTTTTCTTAATGCCAGAATTTTGCACTATATCACAGAGGGAAAAAATTATACAAAGTTACTTTTGCTTATATAAACTTTTTTATTACTATATATAATACATATTCGTTAAAGAAAACCTATAAATACCGAAGAATAAGATGTCTAAAAGAAGAGAAAAATCTCAGCATTGAAAAGTATATCTTACTTTAATATTTATTTTATTGCAGCATTGGTACCAAGATGCAATGGTCCATTTACTTTTTGTTGAAAAATAAAAAGGTGTCCTTGAAATTACTTATTACATTTTGTTGGAACAGTATACATATTGTGATTTCTGGTGATACACAGGAAAAATGCATTTTGAAATTGAAGGCAAAAATGCCATAATATGCTCTTGAATTTGGCTTGCAGCAATGCCAGAGTTTTTGTAATCTTTTGAAAAATTTCCAACTTGTATCAGCGTTCTTTGCCTTAAAAGAGCACACACCATCCGCTTTCCTCCATCCTTTCATCATGGGAGCCTGGAAAGGTGGGTGACAGCTGGGAGAGATTTTCTTAGAGGGCTCAGAGCCCTTCCAGAAGATTGATTATGCTCCCTTTACTGCCAGTTCTCTCCATTTTACCTACGTCATCATCCCTTCAGGATACAGGGGGCTGAATGCATTGTATTTCTGACAAGTTAGACAGCCTTATAACATTCCTATGATCTCCTGAAGCTCAAAGAAAAAAAATTTATAATAAGGGTAACAACCCTTAATTCTTTCTAAAAATAATAAATGAAAAATGTATTTATATTTAGAAAAATAATAATTTTTTAGCTTTTGTGGGAGTTATTTGTGTTGACACTTAGCAGTGAATTAGCCGCCCCTTTAGTGCAGTATAGAGCCCTAGGCTGCCTTCTTGGAGCAGTGAAGGTTTACTGATGCTGTATGTGGTCAGTGGTTTATGATTCACTGCCAGGAAGTCCAAGTTGGTTCATCTGACACACCATTACGCTGAATCTTATCTTTCTCAATAGATTTGCTTGGGAGTAAATTACTCCAAGTCAGCAAATATTGATTGTGTGCATTTACTCCTCCTTTTTACAACTTGGCCTTCTTGGTTTGGGATTGGATTGAAAATAAGCCTCCACAATGATTTCAATGTCCCTTGTCAGCTAACAGTGAAAAAAAAAACTTATTAAGAAATTTAAATGTGCTATCTCTATTCCCAAGGGCACATTGGAGGCTGGCAGATGGAAACAATTGCAGTTGTG
This sequence comes from Aplodontia rufa, assembly GCA_004027875.1. Lineage (NCBI taxonomy): Eukaryota > Metazoa > Chordata > Mammalia > Rodentia > Aplodontiidae > Aplodontia > Aplodontia rufa. The sequence goes on along the minus strand of PVKS010007123.1, from coordinate 71,947 downwards.
TGCCATGACTGTAACTGGGACACACAAAATAGAATTTTGTAGCTGGGCTCCTTGTTTCAGAAAGGAAGATGTCTGTTGACTTCCACTGCTAAAGAGTATCTATGGTTTCTTTGCTGTGACACTAGGTCCATCAAAACTAAGTCCGACAAAGTGCAGGGTGTGGGTGTCATGCTGTACGGGCTAATGCAACTGCATCCACATGAATCACATGGGGCAGCATTTTGATGTTGCCTGATTGCTGTCAAAACTTATTTCCCTCTCTGAACTGGTTGAAGAATTATGTACCCACACGAACTTAATCTGTGGTCTCTTATAAATAATTTTGTTTTTGGACTCAGGAAGAATTCATCTCTGCTTTATAGATGGTTGGACTCACTTTCTACAAATTTTTTTAATCGAAATTTTAGAAATGAGATGCATGTTATTTAGGAATATTTCATTGACTGAAATACCAAATATTGAGCTCTCCTTTTCCTCCAGATTGTTTTCTTTCTTGCATGGCATGTGACAGTTGGTCAAGGGAACAGTTGAGGATGGCCCATTACCCAAGATTGCCTCTCACTGGGAAGCAAGTGTCAAGGTTGATGACAGGTTATAGCCACTTCCATCTAGGTCAGTAGAAGCAAGACTGTGTATGCGAATGAAGTCTTAGTGTGGATCCCACACTGCTAGGAAAGCCCCACGCTACTTCCCAAATTGTGCGTTTTTTGTGCGCATGCCTTCAGAATTCACATGAATTTTTTTGCCTTTCCACTTTCTAACTTAACACAGTGTGACTGATCAGTGGCTAGACATTTGATCAGGGATCTCCTGGTTGAAATGTTCCCCTCTGAAAGGGCACCAGGTGACGATCTAGCTTTCATTCTGTGATAAATTTCATTTCAGCGTCTACTCTTTCTTGCTTCTTGAATCCATGAGATGGAGAAATTTCCTAATACCTTGCCTTTATTTTCTTCATAGTCATCATCCCCTTAAGTGTGTGCTATAGTGCAGAAATGTAAGCTCCACAACAGTAGGGACCACGCTGGGAACTTATTCACCACAATTGCATCCCGGTCCTAGAAGAGTGCCTGCCCTGCCCTGAAACAGGTGCTCAAAACCCATCAAAAGAGTGACTTCCTGACTCCCAAGTGCACTCCTTACAGCAAAATAATGATGATGTGTTTTGTTTCACAATCAGAATGTAAACATTCAATTTAGCTGTTGAACACTACTTAAGTTATATTAAGGATTAAATAAACCAGATTATGGTTTAGCCACCTTTGTAACATTTGCTTGTAGTTTTAAAAGTTGTAAATATAGGGCTGCCTATGTATGAGGAATATGGATAAGATGTACAATTATCTATTTTAATTCCATTCTCCCACATTTTGGTTCTGTGCTTCTTTGGCGGAAAATAAAGAACTCACCATTGATTAGCACAGTTGAGGGTTGATAGAATCTGAGAAAATGCTTAATGTTTATCATGTCATGATAGCAGATCTGTATTCTGCATTAATACTTTTAGACTTATAAAAAACCCTAATTTTGCTGCAACTATGTTTGTGTCAGACATAGGATTTCCCTTTTTAAAGTAAAGATTCTATTGGAATTCCAACCTCTTTTGTTGGCCCTCATGTATACTATGAATAGCAATAAGACTATTAAAAAGAATGAAAATGGTCCTCATAATAAAGAGTTCTGAAACCAATCTTTTAATACCTCCTTTGGAGATTTGCAATTTTTAAATTGAACTGTGCTGGAGTCTAGTTCTAACAGCAACATTTGTTGGAGTTAAATACACTAGGACTCACCTGGGAGAAAACCTAACTCAGAGACAGGAGTTCAGAAATGTGTGGAATGCTCCAGTTTTGCTTGTTAGTGCCGTACTAGATTTTTCAGGAAATGAGAGCTTTGGGAACAGATTTGCTTTATTGTTGAAGGATTGACTGTAAGGGCACATTCTTTTGAAATTCAAGTTTCACTCAGATGACAAAACAATGTCTTGGTAGGCCTAAGAAAATGTATGCTTTCTGAATTGGAGACAATCTAGGTGGCAGATTTAATCTTAATGAACATCCTGATGTTAGACACAGGAAGTATACTTCCTGACTGATGTTCATGTCTTGTCTGTTCCCATTTTTACAAAACTTGGTTGTAAACCCAAGTGTTAATGGAAGATGCTGCACCAGAGATTTTCAACCAACAAAAAACATGTAACGTGTTCATTTTATTATAAAACTATTTCAAAATCATTGAAACTTTAAAGACCTTATGAGTTACGTAAGCAAACAGATTTTTGTGCTGCTGAAAGATAGCTTATTGGCTTTTGCAAATCTATCACTCACCTGTATTTCCTCAATGTCCAAATAAATACAGTGTAGTTCAGATGCATTTTGACTCTCAAAATATACTTCTTTCTACTGTTCTTCATCACAGATCTTGAAGAGGTCAGCCTCTCTTATGGTGTAGCTATGAGTTGTCCCCTAAAAGTTCACATGTGAGACAATGCAAGAAAGCTTAGAGGTGAAATGATTGGGTTATGAGAGTTTTAACAATCCATGCATTAGTCCATTTGTATGTATTTGCTGGGTGGTAACTCTAGGCAATTAGGGTGTGGCTAGAGGAACTGGGTCAAAGGGGGCATGCCCTGGGGGGGGGGGTATTTAGATTTTGTCAGTGGTGAGGGAAGCTCTCTCTACCTCCTGGTGTCATGTTCTGAGCTTCTTCCCTCCACCACACTCTTCTGTCAAGATGTTCCGGCTCACCTCTGGCACCAAAGAACGGAGTCAGCCATCTTGGACTGAACCTCTGAAACTGTGAGCTGCCAAATAAACTTTTCCTCCTCTAATTGTTCTTGTCAGGTCATTTGGTCAAAGCAGCAAAAAAGCTGACTAAATCAGCTTCTTAAAATATATGCCTAATTAACATTGATAAAATAAAGTTAAAAAGAAGGAAAAATGAAAGGCTGTAGGGCAGAACTAAGGCATGTTTTTGCCCCAGAGTTTTGAGCTGATTACAAGAGAAAAAAAAATTTTTTTAAAATAGACTTTACACATCTTCCAAAATTTGTGTCCTACTGAAAATTCTTTGAGAAAGAACTGCAGGAGACTAAGTCTTTTCATTTAAAAAAATTCAACACTTCTTTTCTTATAGTTTCTCGGAAGCATATTTACCTCTATTGTTTCTACTTGAATTTCAATATGCTTGAATTTCTTGGGAAATCATGCAGTTAGAAAAATTTATCAATATCCTAAGCTTAAAAGCAAAAGATGAGGGGCTGGAGCAGTGGCTCAGCAGTTTCTGCGCTTGCCTCACATTTGTACCCCAGCACCATGTGCACAGTGGGGTGTCTGAGCAAGGAAGGCCACATGAAAAACTAAATAGAATTGATCTTTTTCTCTCACTGTACCGCTCTTTAAAAAAAAAGCAAAAAGTGAATATATATATACACATAAACACAAATATGTATACACACATGTATATCAGCCATATACTCATGTGCATGTATATTTTTCACCTTATATCTGATTTTATTATTTTACTTAATAAAAGAAACTAGTGTAATATCAGTTAATCAGGAACCTGTACCTTCCCATAAGTACTGAATATCTAATCTTTATAACCTTAGCTACTTCCTGGGAATAATACTCTCTTCTGCATTTGAACTTATGTGGATTAAATCAATAATGCATGTGACATGCTTTGTACAATACCTGGATTATGGGAGACATTTAGTGCTTGTTTCCTGCTGTTATTGTATTAGAAATAATTCTCTATTTTTCATTTAAAAATGATGTAGGCAGGCATTCAGAAGTTCTTCACTTTAAATAGGTGCTCACTACTATTTCTAGTTGCTATTCACCTTGTCATTCTTTTTTTTTAAATTTCATTGCTGTGACAGTAAATGGATGAACTATGTCCAATTTCCCAGCACGTAACTGGTCTTAAGCTTTGACTTCCACTTTCAACCTTTGTTGTAGCAGCTGCAGCAAACGTCGGCGTACAGAACATTCCATCAAGAGTGATACCTGGTGCCTAGCTTCCTATGATGTTGTTTTATATGAATAATATGTCTAGTGGTGAAATTAGTTGGAGTGCCCGTGACTCAGCCTCTTTTTCCGGGGAGTGACTCATGCTGCATTTACAGATCCCTGTCTTTGTGACATATACCACACTAAGTGCTTGAGATACAAACACAGATTTGTTGGGTCGCTGACCCAGGGCAGCTCACCGTCTAGGCAGGCAGGATATGGCATTCATTAAGAACAATCTGTGCTTTCAAACAGTCAGAAGTCTATTAACACTATACCTACCTGTCAAGGCAAAGTGTGATTAAATATACAATAATGTGGGCTGGCTAGACAACATGCTTCTGATTCTGCATTGAAATAGTCTGTCCTAATGATATAACCACAAATTTAAATTCATCTTTGTCTCATTTTAATTTTAAGTAAGATTTCACTCTTTTGCATATCACATAAAATCATACCTTCCATGAATGGGTCAGTTTTCTGATGAGTTCCTTCCCTATACTATCCTACCAGAATCTCAGACTTACTGTGTCTAATAAGGTCCATCATCCTCTCTTTGTCCAGCAAACTGATCTTCCTTCAGCCTTCCCTGTTTCTAAGAATGTCACTACTTTTCTAGGAATTCGTTCATCTCAAACCCTCAGAATTCTCTTGGCCCCTTCTCTCTGCCCTGTGTCTTTCATATCCAGTCAGTCCCTAAATCCTGGAGGTTAGACATACTCTGGTGGACTGAGTTATGCCTTTCCATCTGTATCTTGAGGTTTAACGCACAATTTGACTATATTTAAAAACAGGCCTTTAAAAAAGTAATTAAAGTTAAATGACTCACAAGGGTTAAGTCCAAATCCAATAGGACTGGTGGTCCTGAAAAGAAAGGAAGAGTAAGAGGTGCCCAGTGCTCCCCAAATCCCCACCAAGTTCTTCCCTCATTCTCCACCACACAAGGACATGGTAGGAAGGTGATTGTGTACCTACAAATTAGAAAAGAGTCCTCACTGGAACCTGACCACTTTGGCAACATGACCTGGGACTTCCAGCCTCCAGATTTGTGAGAAAATTAATTTCTATTGTTTAAGTCACCCACATTTTGTTATGACAAACCAAGCTCACCTGTGCAACAGCTGAGCACTCTTTACTCTATGTTGACTCTAAGTATTTCATTGCCATTCACCTGGCTGTCTGTAGAAGCCTCCAAAGTGGACTGTTTGCCTTTAATCCCTCCCCATCTCTGATCCAATCTACTCAGTGAGGCCAGATTAAATTTCCTAATTATTCCATTCTTGAATTTAAAACCTTCAGTGGTTCACTTTAGCCTACCGAAATAAACATTTGATCATATAGCCACCTCAGATTGTTGTTCAAGGTCATTAGACCCAACCTAGTGTTTCACCCACTTATTGAGCTTCTTGGGTGTTGCATTCCAGCCAGGTAGAACTGGAGGTGTTTTTCCAGACATCCCCTGAGCTCTGCTCTGTTGCTTTCTTTCTTCTGTGTGCATTGCCTGAGTTGGTCTCCTTCCCACTCCATCTCCACCCATCAACATCCTTTGTCTCCTTTCACAACTAATTCAAAGGCAACTTCCTCTGTGAATCTCTGTGTAACAGGGTTTCATTTCTCCTACATTGATCTCCCATAGCTCTTTGTTGATATTTCTTTATGACAACAGTCATATTGTGCATCATGGCTGCATCATATTGCATCATGGCTGTTATTGTTTTTTGTGGTTTTTGTTTGGCTTTTGACTTTTGGTTTCTTCACAACCACCCCTCCCCTACCCAACTAGGTTATAAACTAACTCCGTAATGGCAAAGGTCATTGAATCCTCAAAGTACTAAAAAATGTTTTGTTTGTTTGTTTGTTTATTTTAAGCCTACTCTGTATCTTAAAAATGGAAGGGTAATAAAAAGAAAAATATTTCAATTTATTTTCAATGTCATATAGCTGCAATATTCCTAAGGATTGTTTCTGCAAACTGTAATTCATACAGTAACTTTCCTGTTACTGAAGCAGTAACAGTTTCTCTAAATAGAAACTCTAACAAGGAAGAAGCATAGGAAGAAGTGTGAAAAGTGGCTTTCGATTGACAATTGACGTTGCTGATCCGATGCTAAAATATATCTGCTGTTTTCAACGTTCGTTCCTTGCTAGGTGTAAATAGGCATTAAATTTGATATACAGTTTGTCAGGTTATTGATCATCACAATGTGACTATAATAAATGAGCATGAAATCATATCTCATTGGACACAGAGAAAAAAAGCTGTAAGGATTGATTCAGGACTGTTTCCTGATGGTTCCTGCACTTTGGGGGTGAAGAGAAGGAGACAGAGGATAGAGAAATGGTGCTTTTAGTATGCTGATACATTAAGCTGCCTGCAAGCAGATGCTGGATCCTATTGAAAAGAATTGCATTTTGAGTTATGCTTAGGTCATTGTTTAGCAAAATACTACTCAAAAAGTCTTGACCTGTGTGTTTGAAATGGCAGATGTTCACAGTGAGGATGGAGCCTTAGGGCAACATAAATCTTCACTATTCTGTGACTATCTGCTCAATAACTGAGTTGGCTTTTAAAAGTTCAAGAGAGTTATTTAGAAAGCAGCTGCTCCTGGCACTGCAAATGGAAGTGCTCCTCTTAAGATTTAAAAAAAAAAAAAATGAGCAAATAAAAGCCACAAGACAGCTTGAGTTCTCTAGGTCAGAAATGAACAACTCTTCTCCATCACAACTTTCTTTCCATTAATTCTTTCTAAATAAAAGTGGCATGTGTTTAAGGCATGCAACACGATATTTTGGTATATGTGTATACATACATACATACACACACACACAGTAAAGCGATTATTACAGTGAAGCGTATTAACATGCCCATCTCCACACATAGTTACCTTATCATTTATTTGTATGTTCATTTATTTATTTTGGAAGAAAGCACTTGAAATCTACTCCCTTAACAAACATCTTGTATACCTTATCGAACTGTTAACTCTAACCATCCTGCATCCTGCTGTATAGTAGACCCCGAGGCTTATGCATCTGGTATAATTGTGACTTTTTGCTCTCTTAGCAACACCTCCCTGTTTTCTGAACTTTCCCACCCCTGGTAATTATTGTCCTCCTATCTGCTTAAGTGAGGGGTTTTGAAGATTCTACATAAGTGAAATCAAGAAGTATGTATGCATGTATGTATATATTTTTCTGTGTTTGACTGGTTTCAACTAACATAATATTTCCCAGATTTATCTAGGTTATCCCAAATGTCAGGATCTCCCCCTATTTTTTCTAAAGCTGAATAATATTCACCTCTCTCTCTCTCTGTCTTTGTGCCTTAGAGTTCTTTTTCCATTCATGTTTTGGTAGCCAGTTGGAAATTTCCATATCTTACCTATTGTGAATAATGCTACAATGAACATGTGAGTGCAGACATCTCTCTTTTTTTATTGGCATAGTCCTATATATTGGAGGGAATCATTGTTACATAGTCATGCGCATATGGATATTGACAAAGTAAGTTAAGGCTGATACTAGTCCAGGATACCCCCCTCCCCTTCATCCATTCCCAGATCTTGAGTCTCCTCTGTAAAATCTCCAATCTCTTGAAAGTACTGATGTTCATTCTCTTTGCATATATTGTTAGAAGAATGATTTCTGAGTTTTATGTTAGTTCTGTTAATTATTTGAAGTATTTCCATACTATTTTCCATAATAGCTGTACCAGTTTACATCCGACAAATGCTCTCTCTTATCATTTTAGTGAGAGTCATCCTAACAGCTGTGAGGTCTCTTTGAGGTTTCGCTGATGAGTGATGCTCAGCACCTTTGCACACACCCATTGCCCATTATTAGGTCTTTGGAAAAACATCTACTCAGGTCCTCTGCTCATTTTTGATCAGATTGTTTTTTTGTTTATTGTTATTGTGTTGTATGAGTTCCTCATACATTTGGGATATTAACCATTTATCACGTACATGGTTTGTAAATATTTTCTCCCATTCCGTGGGTTTCCTTTTCATTTTATTGATTGCTGTCTTTCATGGGCAATGCCATGTGGTCCTGCTAGTTTATTTTTCATATTGTTGTTTGCACTTTTGGTATCATATCCAAAAAAAACACTGCAAGGCCAATACGGAGATTGTTCACAGTGCCTTTTTTACCCAGGAAGTTTTATGGTCTTAGGTTTTCAGTTAGGTCATCCATTTTGAGTTGAATTTTGTGTATGGTAGAAGATAAGTGTTGAATATTGTTCTCTCTCTCTCTCTCTCTCTCTCTCTTTCTCTCTGTTTTTTGGATATCCAGTTTTTGCAAAACCATTTGCTGATATTATCATTTGAATGTAAGTCAAATGGCGCAAGAACAGAAATTTTTTTCTTGTTTCTGTCAAAAGAGGAATTTTCAGCTCCTTAAATCTGGTCAAGAATCAGCAAAGCAAAACACAGAGCACCTTCAGTTTTTCAGTATTTATTAATATTCTTTTGTGTATTGAATACTATCAAACCTATTGGTTCAAATACAGGGTTCATATAGCTCAAATAACATTAATATTTTCATTAAAGTTTTTTATTGACTCAAACTGTGTTGAAAGCAAACTGAGCAAGATTTTTTTGGAGATAGGACTGGAAGTGGTGGTGGTACAGAGGGGCCAGTGCCCCGGGGGCAAGTTGAAATATCTTCCCAATCTATGAAATACATAAAGAAGTCAGGCTTGTGTGTCATAGTTCCCAACTTCAGAAAAATTCTACAAGTATCATTTTATTTTTACTATGAAAGTATATATTTGGGAATGCATATGTTAGATATAAAATCTAATCAATTCAAAAGAATACTAAGGATATTAGAATATTTATCAAATTTGCCAAAGAGCTCTCTCTTAGCAAGAAGTAGCCATGGTCATGTGGTAACAACACAAACCAATGGCTAATTTCACATAGGCCCTCCCTAGAACCCCTAAGAATGTGAGTGAGGTGCTGGTGTTACGTTGGGATTCATCCTTCAATAGGTATTTAATGACTCCTGATCAGGTTGTGTACTAGATTCCATGCAAGGCACAAGAGTAACAGGAGCACTTATTTTTTTTTATTATGGCAATTATATGTACACAAAATTTATCCCTTTAGCCGTTTTAAGTGTATGATTCTGTAGCATTAAGCGCGTCCACAGCGATGTGCAAACTCTCACTTTTCTGCTAATGAGCGTTGGGATCTGAATCGAAACTTCTTTTCTAATACTTCCTGTTTCTCAGAGGATGACGACTGATGGTCAACATGCTTAAACTATGTATATATGCAGTGTGCCCACTTCTCATCTTTCTTCAACCATTGTTCATGTGTGCTATTTTAGCTATCTCTTACGCACGTTGGTTCATATGCACAGCCACACTTACACTCTGCCACACTTACACCCCTCCACACACCCTGCCACACTTACACCCAGCCGCTTTTATACCCAGCCACACTTACATCCAGTTATGCTTACACCCACGCATTTTATTCCTCTTACTTTTAGAAACATATTTTTCAAACTCTCTTTTCCTCCTCTCTCATCTACTGCTCTTTTTATTTTTAATTTCTTCTTTTTTTTGTCTTTAAATTTGTGGAAAAATATTTTTTAAAAACTATTCACTAGGGGCTGGAGCAGTGGCTTGGCAGTTAGGGTGCTTGCCTGGCATGCATGAGAATGTGATTTCAAACCCCAGCACCACGTACGCAACAAAATGTCAGAGCAACAAAAGCCACATGAAAAACCAAATAAAATTGATTCTCTCTCTCACTTACTCTCTCTCTGTCCCTCTCCTTTAAAAAAAAAATAAAACAAATAAACAAAAAACTATTCACTAATAGAAAGTGCTTCAAATTTTCTTGGTTAATGGCACTCTTAGTACCTCAGTTGTTATCAAACATCTCTAAGTCAAAAGATGTACCTTAAAGTTCCATTTAATTAATGTTAATGGATATTTGTGTCCTAATAACTTAAGGATCTTTTGGAAAAAAAAGTACACATGAGTTGAAAGCAAAACTATTTATATTTTATTTGTGGAAAGCCACAATTATCTGCTACAGGGATTGTGGGAGTCACATTATACACTGCCATTCTTGTTATTCCACAATGATGGTCATGCAGTACTGGCATTTATATCCAAACATCACCAAAAACCCAACTTTGCAAGGCTGTGACGTCAATGGAAGGACTATAGCATACCTACTATGGAAATTGCAAGCAACTTGAAATTAGCATTTTGTGTAGGGTCTAAGGGATGGTGTTGTACTGGCTTTTTTTTTTTTTTTTTTACAGATTGTATTATTCTTTCCTTTTTTTCTTTAATTCATTTCTGTAATATGATGTGTTTTGGTGAGTTTCTCATCTATTTAGGTTTATTTGGTGTCCTATATGCATTTTGGATGTGTATTTCTGGCTCAACTCTAATATGGGGGAATTTTTTTTTTATTATGCCTTTGAGAAAGTTCTTTTGTCCTTT
>PVKS010007123.1:0-61365 GCA_004027875.1 Aplodontia rufa | reverse complement strand
AATGCCTGTAGAAGCTTAAAAAAATCTCTACAGGTGTATCAACCTATCCTTTCATTTTGTAAGAAAACATTCACTTTTCTTAAGCACTTGCCTATAGGATGAAAAATTAACTATTTCATATCCGATAGTAATTTTGTCATCATTTACTGGTATTTTCTTTATGTTATTTCATATTATTCTTTTCATTAGATAATTACTGTATAACATTAATTTAGTTTTTGGTCTTAGCCTAAGTGTCTTCTGATGCTAACTTCTAATAATGATAAGCATCTTTCTAGAACCTAACTTGCTATTTGTTAGGAGATTTTGTCACCTGAGGTTTCTCTGCTATCTGTCCAAAAGGCAGTCTGACTTTCAGCACAGACATTTCGGTTTGCTTTTGTCTGGGATTTACCTTCTTAGCTACTTTCCTTTGATTATGTGCTTTTCCACATATTTACTCCTCAGCAGATTTTAATGGCAAGGCTGGTGTATATGAGGCCAAGGGGAGGATTGATAAATTGCCAATGGAATTGTGTTGTTTGACCTTTGCTACACTTAGACTGATTGATGTTCCTGGACTTAAAATCTACAGACTCCCTGTGGGCATTAAATCACATTAAGGACCCGTCTTAGTCTGTTTGGGCTGTTATAACAAACATACCAAAGATGGAACAGCTGATAAACAACAGAAATGTGTCTCTCACAGTTCTGGAGGCTGGAAAGCCCAAGGTCATCAATTTGGTGTCTGATGAGGACATCCTTCCTCGTAGATGCCTATTGTTTTGCTGTTCTCACGTGGGAGATGGAGGAAGGTTCTTTTTATAGTGCCTTTTATAGCAACTTTTATGGTTCTGAATTTCCTTCTTCTAAGGGTACTTGATCACCTCTGGAAAGTCCTACCTCCAAAACGATCTTATTGGGAATTAGGATTTCAACATGAGTTGGGGGAGGGCACAGAAATATTCAGTCTATGGCAGAATCCAAATGCATCAGTTTTGTATTTAATTAAACATCTTTTAAGAAAAATGGTAACACATTAGGAACAGAATGCATTAACAATTCTTTTTGCTTGAGTGCTTTAGAATATAAACCTAAAAGTCCAGAGACTCTGGAGGTTAATGCAGGAGGATCTCAAGTTTGAGGCCAGCCTTGGCAATTTAGCAAGACCGTGTTTCAAAATGAAAAATTTGAAGGATTGATTATGTAACTTAGAGCATCCCTGGGTGCAATCCCCAATACTGGGGTAGATGGTGGGGGTGGCAAGAAAGAAAGAAAAGAAGGAGGAATATACAAGCGTAAGAGTTCTTTAAATGCATAGAAACTGCTGAAAATAATTTAATTGAAATCTGTAATTTCAAGTTGAAAGTGTTATTACTACATAAACCCAGTATGTTGCAAATGGTTGTCTTTCAGCCAGTGCATTTTAGGGAGTGAGGATAGGTCACTAGCTCTCCTGAATTTACCTTTTTCCTGAGGAAGGAAAAGCTGAATTGCTCTTCTGATTTAATTTACTGGTGTTTTCTCTTTTCTTTTCAGATTCTACTGATCTGATCCAACCTATCTTGTGACTGCTGAGTGGAATTAAGGTCAGTGCTGTATTTATATTGATCATGAATAAATGGTGAAATAAAGTAAAAGTACCTTGGGTCTTTAGATTGCTAGATCAGAATATTCTTGTTAAGTGTGGTAAAGAGCTGAAATTGAGTAGAAATTGGATACATTTCAGGACTGGCTCTTGAGCAAACATTGTTCCCTGAGCAATGTTTGTTTCCATAGCTGGTATAATTTCTTAGATTATTGAATGTTGGACTTCTTTCACCCTGAGAGCTGAGTTTTGATTTCATAAAAATATCCCATTTAATTCATTATTTTTATTAACAGGAATACTTAAAAAATGTCTTTTTGAAAGCCCGGCTGACATTTTAAAGAATGGTCCACTTTGAATTGATAGGAGAACACTTTTCATTCTACAATCTGGGTCCCACAGAGCATGCATTTCCTAAGAAGGGTAGAGTCGAAAGGTACTCATGAATCCAAAAACTTCAATTAATTAGCAGACTGTTTAGATGTGGTTGCTTTTGTTCTTTCTGCTCATTAATTGGCCTTTACAGGAGACTCAAAACCAGCTTAACCGAGTTTATAGAAATATCAGAACCTTGGCGAGCCCTCTCATCAATAGGCTTGGGATTCCATTTATCCCTTCTATTCTTTCTCCAGAACATTTATTCACGTTTTAAAATAAAATTAAAAGCTCAACCTTGAAGGAAATGAGGAATTTGTTGCTCAGAAAAGAGCAAAATGCCAGGTGTGGCTAAACTTTTTGTAGGATTTTCATTAAGGGTTAACATAAAGGATAACACTAGTTTTTCATTTGTGTTTACTAATCAGGAATTTTCCCTTTAATGTCCATATTTAACTCTTTAAACTGAAGGTGTCTAACATACAGCAGGCACAAAGTAAATATGTAGTTTTTCTGGCCACAATTCTGGTCTCGTTGTTTCACTGGCAACACATCTCTCTCTCTCTCTCTCTCTCTCTCATGCACAGATAAAAAAAAAGGACTTCTATGATTTCTCTTTTTTAAGTACAAACTGCTTTTCCATCTTTAAGTCTGTATAGAATTATGTAAATAGAACATGTTGGAATCATGCCTGTGAATAATTGACTACTTAATAATAAAAAAAAGAGAAAAATGTCTACACAGTATAATTTAAAGCCTGTTTATAAACTGTATTATTTTAAATGTTGATATAGTTTTGAGTTGAATTTATTGAAAATACTTAGCCTGGCCGGGTGCAGTGGCATACACCTGTAATCCCACAGTTTGGGAGGCTGACGCAAAAGAATCACAACATTCTAAGCCAGTCTCAGCAACTTAGTGAGGCCTTAACCAACTTAGCGACACTCTCTCTCAAAAAATAAAATAAAAAAGATTATAATAATAAAATAAAATAAAAAGTGCTGGGGAAATGGGGAGGAGTCATGTTCATAAGAAGTCAACTTTTCCCTTTTCTTCTTGAATTAGAAGAAAATGCTTCCATTTCCAATATTTGTTTTCCTGTTGTTGTAGTCAAGATAGTGATTAAAATTTTCATTCTGCTCTGGCCACTTTTCAGAAAAAAAGAAAGAAAAAAAAGACATAATATTTTATTAAATAATAAAAAAAATCCAGGAATGCACAAAATCTGTCTTAATCTGGAGAATTTCTTTTGTGGGAAAGTGAACATGGAGTATGATTGATCAAATGTGAAAGGTCAGAATGATTTACATATTTTCAAATAAATATGCTAATAAAGTAATATGTAACATACAAAGAATTGGAAGTATGTTTAAACATTTATTACCAGGTGTAAGCAAATTTGATAATCAGTTATTTAAATCATATTTTATAAAAACAACCGCACATAGGAAGGCTTTTAAAAATACATCAACTGGTAAGAAGTGACCAGATTTTCAATACACATCATATCTATTGAACATACCAGTATCTCAACTAGAGCTAAGTTCTTTTGATTTAAAAAAAAAAGGAATTTTTCTCATAGAAAAAATGTTTTTCTATAATAATATTAGCTGAGCAAAATGACTATTATTGCTAGGTAAAAGCAAACTGTATATAGGGATAGATAAAACAATATCAGAAAGTACTTTACAGTTCTTCATGAATTCTGAAAAGTATATTTTCACATTAAAGTAAATTTAGATGCTTCTGTAATTAAATTGGCAGCTTTTTTCTTTCTTTCTTGGTGGTAAATGATTTGAATCTTATAATTGGTTGTGCTTTAAAATCTATGAAACACAATATTAATGAATGTGGACTGGAAAAAAAAATTTAAATCTTTCAAAAATATTACAAAAAGGAATCCAAGTAAAATCCAGAAACTAGAAAGGAAACTTGTCACTGATTTTTAACTACAGTTGAGACAGTGGTTTTTGCCTTTTGAGAAATATGCATTGGGTAGCACGTGCCTATAATCTCAGGGACTCTGGAAGCTGAGGCAGGAGGATTGCAAGTTCAGAGCCAGCCTCAGAACTTAGTGCTAACTAAGCAACTTAGTGAGACCCTGTATCCAAATAAAATAAAAAAACAGAGGTTGGGGATGTGATTCAGTAGTGAAGCATCTGCATGGGTTCAAACCCTGGTATCAAAAAGAAAAAAAGAAACCAAATGTACATTGATTTTTCTGACTTATTTTTCTTTATCATTCACACCATTAACCAGTATTTTGGTGTAGCACAATCTAGTTTTTTTGTCATGTGTTTTCACAAAATTGAAGTAAAAAATTGCATCCTGTATCTTCCAGCTCACTGAAATGTGATTTTAATGGTAGTATAATATTTATCTGGTGGATATTCCATAATTTACTTCACTGAACAATCAAGACTCTAGCATCTTCCTATTATGAATGCACTTCCACTATCCTGTTTATGGTAGCTATCAACATTTTACATAGCATCAATTTATAGAAGTTGAATTATATAGTCTAAGGAAATGAATATATTAGAAGTGACAAACAGATATACTACAGGTGTTCCCCAGGGTTATTCTACCAGTGTGCCATTCACTGGTAGCAGATGCAGTCTAAATTTCATAATTCAGTGCCATATTAGAATTAGGATTTTAAATTTTTCTCTCAATTTGATAAGCAAATAAAGGTTTCTCATTTTTATGATTTGATATAAAATAAGAAGCAGATACTTACGAAGAAATAGTTATGGGTCATTAAAAATATCAATCTGAACAACATAATTTCCTTTTTAGATAGAATTACTAGGGAATGTGAATTCCGCTGGGTCTGTTGCGCTCAGCCTGGGAAGGCTATTTAGCTGTATGCTTTTGAAGCAGCAGTCAGAAAAATAATGATTTTCACTGTTAGAAAGATGCTGGTGTTAACACTGTTAACTCTGGTTTTCTTGAGAAAGAGATTGGGAACCTAAGTTCTAGAGCAGGGGCGGAAACTTTAACTGAGTGCTCAAGTTCACTGGTAGCTGAATGTTGCTCGTCAAGTGACAGAAGGCACGCAGCTTTTCTGCAAGTGTTTGGATGTTGTAAAAAGAGTTAAGGTTATTGTCCAAGTCTGAAAGAAATGAAGGGTCATAATTCTTCTTAGCTAGTGCTTAGACTTTATGAATTTTGACTACAATGTTTTGAAAATGTTTAGAATATTTTCTAAATTGATGATTAGTGAGCATCTTTTAGTTTAATTTTGCAAAATAAAATCAAAAAATTTTGCTGTACATAACAAGCTGCTGTCATTTTTTTCTTTCTTTCTTTTCTTTCTTTGGTACTAAGGACTGAACACAGAGGTCTTTAATCACTGAGCCACATCCCCAGCTCTTTTTTATTTTTTTTATTTTGAGACAGGATCTTGCAAAATTGCTGAGGCTGTCTATGAACTTGAGATCCTTCTGCCTCAGCCTTCTGAGCTGCTGGGATTACAGGAGTGAATCCCCATGGCTGGCAAAGTTGCTATCTTTTTTTTGTGTTGCTTTTCATTCTATAAATGATCATTTTCCTTGATTTTTCATCTAATGTAATCAAGTGATAGTGTCTATATTCCATTCAGACCCAACTTCCACCTCTGTACTACTTCACCCTCAAAGGGGGATTGTATCCTTGGGGTAGACACCTAGTGCTAAGGACTACTGCTTCTCACCCGGTGCCAAGCACCTCAAGACTTCTCTGCCTTTGTAGTTACTCTTGACAGTATTAAGTATTCCTGATGGTTTTGGTTGAAGCACATGTTTGAAATTAGATAAATTTATGGTTTCTTGGTGCTGTGAATCCTTAAGAGAGATGACTTCCTATGATTAAACCAATAATAACTACCAAAAATTATTTATCAAAGTCCTGATTTGGATCCCGTGTTCCAGAACAGTCTGGATCCTGTGCTTGTTTTCTGCCTGGTTCTGCGGTTTCCTTGTAGTTCTCGTGTGTGCTCTTGTCTTGACCTCTGACAGGACGCTCAACTGCAGAGCTGCTGGCAGTGCCCTCTGATTTTACACATTAACTTATGCTTCATTTGAAGATTAAATGAGAAAATGTAATACTGTGGATCTTAAAAATGAAAGTTTTCAATCCTTCTCTCCCCCTGCCCCACTTTAAAATTTTATTTTGCAGCCATGGGGATTGAGCCTAGGGCCTCATGCACCCTAGGCAAATGCTCTACCACTGTGCTACATCCCCAGACCCTCAATCTGCTTTTAAAATCTGTGATGAAGATGTTTTCTTTTCCTTAAATTTACATGAGTAATGAATTCTGCCATTTGTCTTACAAAAGGAAATGCAATTAATGAGGTTCTTGATATTATTGTTATCAACCTTTGAAAGATAGAAATGAAAAAAAGTACTATTTGAAACTAATCAGACAGTAGAGGGAAAGGGACCAGGGGAGGGAGAATGGGAGGGAGAAGCAAAGTGCTGGGGAGGAAATTGGGCCAAAATATATTGTTATAGAGTGTGCATGTATGAATGTGTAACAACAGATCCCTTCATTATGTACAGCTATAATGCACCAAAAAAAAAAAAAACTCTTCAGAAAGTAATAGCTCTGTTGAGTTATTTTATCTCATAGTACACATATCATTAACAAACTAAGTAGCATATTGCCCAAGTAACAGACTTCCACTTTAAGAAAGAGGAGTGTAGAAAATGCTGATGCTCTAAGGAAACTGTGAGTGGGGAGAGAGGATGCTTCTGATGTCTTGCTAGCAGGCTTCAGTGCTTTGAGCTGTCCAGAGTCAGTACAAAATTTTAAACAGCTGCTTAGTCAACTGTCTATCACTAGCTCAGGGAGAAGCTGCATTTCTCTTCCAGTTTGCTTCATGCATCTCTTAAAGCATTTGCTCATGCTTTATGTTATGGTTATTTCTGGCTATATGCCCTGTCTCCTCTATAGCCCACAGATTCTTTATAGAGAGTTGAAGTCTTTACCCTTATGCCTCCGGCCCTAGTATGGCCTTGTAGAAGTGGACAACTAGAAAATGCCTATGTGATGAATTATAATGATTCCAAACAATGAATAACTTTATTACATATCTGTAGACTAAATGTAGAGCTACATGAATGTGTTTATATGTATATATTATAGTAATAACATTAATCACTGCTATTTTCTCCCTTGGTGATAGAAAAAGTTGAACAACAACAAAAAAAGGACTAAACAATAATCACACAAAAGACTTTTGAAGTAACAATCATTGTTAGGTTTTCTTTAGGGATTTTAGAAAAACAAGGTTATTATATTTTATTCCTATCTAGCATAATATAATAGTATTTTTTATGGAAGATGTATATACAGAAATCCAATTACTGGATTGACATGACACATGACTTTGAGATGCTGGAGAGATTTATAGAATGCCCAATTATTTATTTACCACTTTAAGCAGAAATGCAAAGCTGCTAGAATCACATTTCAAATCAGAAATACCAGTTAATCCTAGAAGAATTTGCTTCCCTGATATCACTTTCTGAAATCTGAACTGTCATAAATACTTATTTTTTATTTTTTATAAAAAGTAATCCTTTCCTGTTAAAAACATCGCAATTAAGGAATTAGTTCATGATGTAACTTGGAGTGGGAGAGGCGAGAGGGAGTTGGGTGGAGGTGCCAGGCAAACTTACCATCACTTCCCATTGCCTGGGACCTGATGGAGAACCTCAGGAACGTGTGTTCCTAGGATTACTGCTATATTTTGGCAATTCTGATGTACCGAGGAAGGAAGATGTTGATGCCACAGGAGACATATGTGAAAACACTACTGACGGGAAGCGTCTTAAAGGACAGGTGTTGGAGCTGTGTTTTTTTTCCCATATAAGAAAAGAATACTTAGCTGATCCTTTTTTTCCTTAACCAAATGTAGTATCAGATGGCTACAAAAGCCATCCTTTGGGGATGTTTTCAGACAAACCCCATGCTTATGAAATCAAACCCATAAATTTAATTTACTGACTGCTAATCTTCATTCTTTTCTGGAAATCATCTGAAAGAAAGAATGCCATTCCAAAAAATAGCACAGCTGATCTTTCCTGCAAGCTGTTTATATCATTAAAGAATATTATGACTTCAGATCAAGCTTTCTGTCTTGTTAGGATTGTTTGGATGATTCAAAAACAAACAAAAAAAAAGTATATTTCCTTCTTATGTAAGAAGGAGTTCATTCATTTAGAAACACTTTTGTAATGTGTTCCACTTTGCACAAAGTAAAATTTTTATATTATTAGGGGCTTGGCGCAGTGGTTCAGTGGTAGAGCACTTACCTAGCGTGCACCAGGACCCGCGTTCCATCTCTAGCACCACATACAAAACTGTCAGTGAAAATAAAACAAGATGAAAAAAAAAAATTGAATCATTGATTTTTCTCTTTCTCTAAATTAAAAAGGACTATTTTGTTAAAAGGGGATGCTACGCTTTGTTGTTTCTCTGCTTGTATAAATCAATATAAGGCTTGCTCAGCTTTGTTAATTATTCATCTGGGAACAGAAAAATCAACAACTGTGTGTCAGAAGGATTATAACCTGTAATACATATATGTGATAGACACACAGCTATTGAGTAATTTTGCCTATAAACAATACAAGGGTTTCACTTTGTGACTTACTTTCTGGGTCATTTCTGTAGTAGAGGTTAAAATATCTGCTTTTTCTGAACTAAATTTTCCTCATTATTTAATAACAAAAATGTTAGTTGAAAAATGATTTGTCATAATAAATCAGTGTGGATTGGGTCTCATTCTCTTATTACTTGGGGTCTTAAACTTGTTGCTTTAGAGCGTTTGCTTTGTTTACGTTTCTGTCTACCATTTCAAATCTAATTAGTGAAGAGTCGAATTAGAGAAAAAAAATCACTTAATTACATTTCACAACGCATCTGTGTAAGTTTCTTTTTCTTTTTTTCTCTGTCTTATATTAAATGTTGTATGCCTGACAAATAAAGTTTACAGTTCAAAGGTAAAGCCAGTGATTTCTTAGTACCTAACTGTTAAAATCCAAATAACAAATACAAATAGAACTATTGTCATCATTTTATGAATCGAGAAACTTGGTCACTAAACAAAACCAAATTTTTATAACAGATTTTCTTCTATGAAATCTAACTGTTCTTAAAATTAAAGAAAAATCTTTTATGAAATAAAAAATAAGTAGAATAAGTTGCATTTAGCCAACTGTGAATTATTTGTTTACAATACACAGGTATGCATCCTTAAGGAATGGCTTAAATTAGAAGTTATTGTTCTTCAGAAGGATCAATACCAGTGGGATCTTGGGATGTTTGCCTGAAGACATTTTCCCCCATAGAATAGAAACCCTTTCTCACCCTTTCCTTCAAATCTATTGCCAGGTTTATTGGCCTGCCAAAAATAACTCTCTGCTACAAAACTAAAAGTACCAGAGGTAGTTAAAAACATCTGTTTTGGTATCTTTTAAGAAATCTTAAGCCAGCTATAAGGAATATCAACTCCAGAGAGAAGAATAAATGAAACAATGGTGAGTTTAAACAGGAAAGTGTGTTCAAGGAGGAACCGAGTGCCTTATTTCTGAAATTATTATTGAACATAAGATTACATGAATTTCCTCCTCCAATTGTGATTTTTAATTTCTCCATTTTTTTTTCACTTTTGGAAATTTTGGATAAGTCTGGAAATATGGGAAAATGAATCTGAGCAGGAGTTTAACTTCATAGGCAACTTTATAGTTGCAAATCCCTTCCGATTTCACTTTTATTTTCCATTGTCCCTTAAGGATTCTGAGAGCTAATTTAGACCATCTGGCTATAAAATCAAAGGGAGAGAGCCTTTGTACTTCTCGTGCCCCTGGGGGTTTTCTACCTGTTTTATCTATTTGGAAATTAAGGTGTAAATCTTTTAGTATTAGTAAGTATGCTTGAGGCATTTAGGATAGGCAGGTAGGCTAAAGTGTAGTTAATGACTGGAGAGAAACTGTATTTAGGCATTCAACTTGATCTATTCTATAGGTGTTTCAATGGAGTGTAATTACCTTTTCTTCTATTTCATACAAGTATTGTACAACATAAAAAATACATGTCGTCCCATGTTAATAATTGCTAAAGCTACCTTAAAACCTTTTATGTACTTACATGATCCTTTATATACTAGGGCTGCAGAACCCTCAGAGGGGTTACCCATTGTTATTATCCTCCATCAAACATCACCCTCCCTCTTCCACCATACCTGAAACAGCCTTTAGGGACTGAATAAATATTTGTTAATTTTCTGATTTATTTATATCTGCCAGTTTTGTAAACTTATTTGTTATCAAACGTTGTTTTAACTTTGTGTTTACAAAATAAGAAAAATAACTTTTGTTTACAAAGTTGGACATTTTTCCCTTAAAAGGGAATACAAAAGATAATTGCTTCATTTCCCAACAAGGTGTAGAAAACATCTAGAAATATAATATATTTTGCTACCACATTTATGGGAAAATGCCAGTAGAAAACATAAGTGATTTGATTTGGTTTTGCATTCAGAAAGTTTTCTCAGGTAAATGGCTTCTCTTTGGAGTGAAGATAATTGTCTTCTCCATTTATATGTCATGGTTTGCTCTGAGTTGTTTTTACAAGCTCGTTATCTGTCTCATAAAGCCCACATGGTTTTTGTTTTTGAAGTTTATCTCTTTATTTCATCATTTTGACATGGTCATAAATGGTATCCCTCTCAGATATGCAAGCAGTGTGACATTTAGTTGGGTGTAGAATTCATTAGTTAACATGGCTCTACACAGAACACAGCATTTCACCGGGTTGAAGGGCAGCAGAGGGGAGGAAGGGGGAAATATGCCCAAGGAGGAGACAAGTTTGTATAAAGAAGTCCTCATCACAAGCTGAAGGCCTGATAGTTAAAAAAGAAGTTAGAAAGAAAAAAAAAAAAAAGGAAGAAAGAAAGGGAGGCAGGAAGGAAGGAAGGAAAGAAAGAATCTACATGATCATCTATTTTTACTTATTCTGGACTTTGAAAAAACAAATCATGTTCATAAATCTCAGTTTCATATGTGTGAGTCTTTTGTCTTTTGTTTTTTTGTTTTTTTTTTAAGAGAGAAGGGATAGTGAGAGGGAGAGAGAAAAGGAGAATCAATTTTTATTTAGTTTTTCACGTGACTTTCATTACTCTGACACTTCGTTGTGTACCTGGTGCAGGGGTTCGAATCTGCATTCTCACACACGCCAGCCAAGCAGCGCAACTTCCGAGCCATGGCATGTGTGAGCTTTTATACGGGAAAACGAATTTATAAATAGTAGTCTTTCTAAATCTTGGTCTGCTATCTGTGCTCTCACAATTAAACCTTTGTGAATATAGAGTAAACCTACATGGGAAATTACAGTTCCAATGAGACAAAAGTTATTAATAAATCTAGAATTCAGAAGCCACTGATGGTTCATTTGAGAGCTCAATTCTGTGAACGCTTTTAAGTCTTAAAAATGACTCCTTTGCTCTTCAATATTTTAAGGAAAGTAAAGTTAAAGAAAGGGAAACAAATGCATGTAAACAATAACTGATACATGGAAATTCAATCAAATAGTAAATAAAGATGTTTGTTGCAAGATCTGGAGAGTTATAATTCTCCATGACTTAGGACCACATTTGAAAAAAGAAATTTCAGCTAAGCCTAAGTATATAGGCACAAGAGAGGGTGAGAAGTTGAGAAAGGATGCTTCTTTAAAAGAGTCTTCTTAAAGTCAAGTCACAGAGAAGGGAATGACTGGGAGTTTGGGACACCTGATTAGAGCACAGGATGGGTTTACTTTGGACCTGATTCTGCCTCTGTCCTCTCTCCTTCAGTCTCAGTCTTCCGCTTTTCCTTTCCACAAATATTTGTTGAAGTACTTTATGTGTAATTTTAAAACTGTGGGCAGAAACCTAGGTTTTTCATGCTTTATGAACAGGACAGTTACAAAGGGAGATAGATGTGAAAATCTGTTCCAACAATGTCCTTCCTTACATTTTTCTTTTTGTCTTAAGTTATGTGAAAAAAAAAAAACAAACCCACCAATATCCCAAGACATGGGAAGTAAATGTTCCAACTAGCATTCTTGATATCTGTATTTATTTTACTTTGGCTTTAGTATTAATGAACATGTTTATAATTAAAAGAAAATGAAACCATAAAATGAAATAGTATATCTATTAAAATTTCAGATGGGAAATTTAAAATTTACCCATTTGCATCTTTTGTTAAATATCTCAAAAGCCTCCACAATAACTAGTTCAAGGACTTGCAGCCCCAATGACTAGTCCTCAAGAGGACTTGCAGCATTATCCTAAGTTCACCTGGTAGTCAGGGTGACCATCTGTTGCTCATTGGCTTTATCTAGGGGGAAACAAACATCTCATACTGTGACAGGAAATGGTTTTGCCACTGGGAGCCTGGAGCCCACTGGGAGGCTTCTACCTCCTCAGAGGACCTGGGAGATGGAGAGGTGCTGCCCCTGGACATTTCCAAAAGATGGCTCTGAGGTCCTAGACTTATTCAGCTATTAAAGGTGGAGAAAGAAAATCTCAAAGAACTGGAAGAGTGGAGGTCTCTACCTTTCTTTTCTTTCAGAGAGAGAGGGAAAGAGAGAATCAATTTTATTTAGTTTTTCATGTGGCCTTCATTGCTCCCACACTTTGTTTTACAAACTGGTTTTTTTTTTTTTTTTTTTTTAAATGGGCATTTGCCCTGTAAGGTAAATGATTATTTCTTAGGAAAAGTATTCAGTGGGTGCTTTTGCTTCTCTTCAATGTTTTATTAGTATATTCTAAATATTTTATGATATATTCTTCAATTTAAAGAAAAAGTAGAATTTAGATTGAAAGCTTTAAATAAAATTCTCATTATACCTTCTTCACGCTCATGGTAACCCTAGAGCTGGACAAATTATTGGGGTGGTGTTGCTTAGATTAGGCTTTGAATGGGAAGGCAGACCTCCATGTGGAGAGCATAATGGACCCCGTAAAAAGAACTTAAATTGCTCCTGGACATGTGTTTGAGAGGGAACATTCTCAGCTTTCTGGTGCATTTAACTTAAATTCAGCTCAACTCCAAGATCACCAGTGCTCATTCAAATGCTAATGATTGGCCATCTGCCCTTTCTTTAAAAAAAAAAAAAAATAACAAGCAGGAACTTGCTGAAGGTCATGTGACCCTAATTACAGCAATTATGAGCTTTCTGGGAGTAATCACTCAGGTTGCACCCAGAGTGAGCATCTGCTGATGATGAATAGATCAGGAGATTACTAAAGACAGTCTTCCCTATAAGACAGCCAGTGATTCATTGCTTAATGTATCTACACATACACAGCTAAAATCCATGTGT
Organism: Aplodontia rufa; assembly: GCA_004027875.1. Taxonomy (NCBI): domain Eukaryota; kingdom Metazoa; phylum Chordata; class Mammalia; order Rodentia; family Aplodontiidae; genus Aplodontia; species Aplodontia rufa. The sequence continues at coordinate 48,067 of PVKS010007123.1, read as the reverse complement.
TCTAATAATAGCATTCTTTTCTCCATACTTTTCCCCTTAAAATTCTTCTTTAAAATTTAGTAGGAGCCACTTAAAATACATGTGTGTATGCATATAATTAGAATTCTAAAGAGGGACATGGAGACAACATTCTAATAATAACTAATAATGAAGCAAGAGCCTTCACCTACACAAAGTGTAGCTCTCCATGAAAGGAGAAAAGAATTTCACAAGGCCTCAGTCTTTCCAATAGAAGTACTCTTTTGAATTACTTTATTCAGTTTTGTTTATCAATTTGGAATTAAAGAGTAAATTTCTCATGGTAAGACTATTTATGGAAAAAGTTTTCAGGTAACTTTTAAAGGTCATTCTGTAGCAAGCAAATTATTTTCCCTTTCATAAGGCCATTTACTATTCAAAACGTTTCTTTATGATAATTTTTAAAAAGTTAATTTACCTTGTTCCCTACTGTTTAAATTTCTCATACCATGCAGGACTGATAGTTTTAAGCTTCACTGAGTGATTGGATTCATTTTAACCTCTTTCATCTCACAGTTACTTCTGAGCGAAACTCTATGCTGTCTTGCATGTTGGGGTATGTGGCAGTGCCTTTCAGTACCGTTTTACTGGTCTACCCGTGTTTGATAATGACAGTGAGATTAAAGGAAATGCATGGCGTTCTTCTCCTTTTGAAGATCAATCATTTGCTAACTTCCCTCCAAAGTGAGTTGTAGAGCTTTGTATAATTTCCTGTTTTGGTATTAAAGCAGGTGAGTTTATTTCCAGTCTGTATAAAATGATTTGGAGTGAGTTATTCATTCATCCAGCAAGTGCTTTCTTGGGTACCAGATTGTGCTGAAAAGTGTGCAGGAGAACAGGACAGGGACAGTCTTGCTTACCAGGTAATAACACTCTTCCAACCACACACCTGTGCTTAACAGTACTTATATGTGATACATCAAAATAAAATGCATAATTGGCTAAGTGATGCACCTTCATTTTTAAATAATTCAAAAATTCATTGATTGATATTCATAAAGCTGTATTGTGGCAGTACTTGCCCAGCACCCCCTTCTTTATCATTATTGGGAAATGACATAATTTATTATTGAGGAATAAAGGATATTTGGTTGGATTGTAATTTTTTCTCTCCCTTTCATCTGTCTATCTTTATATGTCCTTCTTGCTTCTTGTAAATTCCCTACCTCAAAAGAAAATAGAAAGAAAAAGCCCCATAAACTGCAAGAATTGCTACCTCTTCCTACTAGCCTCTCAAAGAAAGAACAGTGAAGGTCCTGGAGTGTTGGAGCTTTGTCAGCCCAGCCCTAAACCTTTCAGAGATAACATCAGAAGCACATTTATGATCCACCTGAGCAGATAAGGCAGGAAATGGGAATTTTGTGGTCATCACTTTATACTTTATAATCATTATCATTATTATTTATTGGGACTGGGGATTGAACCCAGGGGTTCATCACCACTGAGCTATAACCCCAGTGTTTTTTATTTTGAGATGGGTTCTCACCATGTTGATTAGGACCTTGCTAAATTGCTGAGACTGGCCTCAGACTTTTAATGATCCTGCTTCAGCCTCCTGAGTCCTTGGAATTGTAGGTGTGTGCACTGTGCAAGGTAAAATTTTACTGTAGTCTTCCCCCCTACCCTGATTAAATCTAGGTCCTCCCACATGCTAGGCAAGTACTCTACCATTGATCTATCTCCCAGTTTCTCATTACATTATACTTTAAATCAACCATTCCATAGTATGTTTTCATGAAGAAGCACTGAATGCAAAACTCTCCAATTATTGTTTTCATTAAGTACCAAAATCCCATGATACTATTCTTTTCAAAAAAATGGTAAGTTAAATCCATCACAATGAAGCTTAGTAAGACTTCATATTAATTGAAATCATAAGTCATAAGCACAGATCTTCTTACCATATATTTAAAGTTTTAGTTCAAAAAACATTGTCTTCATAAATAAAATTCAGATGGGAAAGAGTTTGTTCATCCTCTTTGAAAGAAGTTACAGAACCTGTGCAGAGCTACTTCTCCCTCTGCGAGTAGAACCAGATGGTTCCTTTTGGCCTCCTATCTAGCTGCACCTCATTAGAAATGACAGGATCCCTGTAGTTCTGAAATTGGATCTCAACTGTGAAGGAAGAGAATGTATCAAGAACAGAGAGTAAGATGCACACCAAGGGGCTAAACAGATGAGAATGGTATGACCACGTACTTCTGATCATGGCAGCACTGTTGACATGGCCAGAGGGAGAAGGAAGGAAAGAGAGAGTAACAGAGAAGGGAAAAAGGTATCTGTAAGAAGGCTTGCAAGTTGAAATAAGTGAAACCTATTTCACATGAAGTGGGGAGATCAATCATAAATGTCAGAACAATACTACCTCTCATGATATTCAAGAAATGTTTGTGATAGGTACCTTAAAAAAACATTTGAAAGTGCTGTGAATATCATCATTACTATATGACTGTGGTCACTGATTGTTGGAATCAACATAAAACAAGTTTGGAAATAATTAATATGTGTGAGATGCTTGCAGTTGTAGATACCTGCAAGCCATGGCCTAAGACCTCAATCCAGGAAATTCTTATTAGCATAGTCATTAATCAAGATCTTTTCAAAATCTCTACATAGAAGTTTATTTTTTATTATTTACCTATGATAAATCTTAAATCTTCCTTCTTCAAGGAAAGTGTCAGTTGGAGCTACCCCCTCAGTTATAAAAGTGTTACATTACAACTTATGGACAGGAAACCCAGACCAATAAATCAAAAGGACATCAGTTCATTGCAGCCCACAATTACTGACAATAACATTAGTGTGGCCATAACTAATAAATTTTCAGGTGTCTTTTCCTCTTTAAGGCTGCCTAAATTTGTTCTTTAGATATGACATACTTAAGTATGTAATACTTATATTTTAAATGGTCTTGGGGTTCTGGTACTTATGAAAGAATGATCAGAGAGTTCAGCACACAATGCTTCTTCATTAAAGTGTACTATGGAATGGACCCTTTATATATTTATATATTGCATACTTAAAAGCTTGGTAAGGTAAACATCAAATTCTGATATTTGTATTCTCTTTAAATTAGTTAATACCAGTAAACAGTTCTTCAGCCAGTTCACTTGGAACTCTTCTCCCTTTATAGTCCTGTCCTGTTCCTTCCCCTCCTTCCCCATTGAGAATGGATATATAGACATCAGTTTCTTAGAGGAGCCTTCCCTATACAGGGCTGACGGTGCTCACTTTGCACTTCCCAAATACCTCAGATCTGATCTGTCTTAGCATTTTTCTTTCTTCTCATTCCCTCTCTTATTATTATTGATTAGATTCTAAGTTTCTTGAAAGCAGAGACCTTGTCACTAATAGCATTCTACCTATACAACTTCAGCACTCATTCAGTGGTGCCTACTATTATAGTCACTCTCATTGCTGTTGTGGGGCTGCTGTTCTTATCCCAGTACCTTGTGTGGCCTCACTGTTGCCCTCCTGAGCAGTCCCATACTAACCACCCTTCTGGGCTCCTGTTGCCTGGGCTTCTGCATGCTGGAGGTTGAACAGCATTAGTTAATGCCAGCCCCTCTTGCCTTTCTCTAACCTGCAGGAGCTCTTCTGCTTTTCCATTGGAGGTTCCTGTCTCATTCAGGAGTCAACCAAACTGCAATGCTCACCTTTCAGGAGCCTGGGAACTAAAAAGAAATCTTTTCAAAGTACATGAGAATGATCAGCAGACCTGTTCTTCTCCTTTTGGGTTTTTATCCATCTATTTTCCTCTTACCAGGTAGTCTGAACCAAAGATTGAAGTGCCCTAGATTTCCGGATTTGTCTTCTATAGATTCAGTGTTAAATGTTTAGTGTTGTTTATATTTCAAGCATAAGTTTTATAAACTTTGTTTGGGTTTCCTAACTAACTATGGATCTCCATAAAATGGATGTTAATAGAAACAAAACGTCTCCATCAAGTCTGTTTTTTAAGTCTTCCTTCATTTTTTTTTAAGAAAGAGAAGTGAGTGAGAGAGAATCCATTTTATTTAGTTTTTCATGTGGTTTCATTGCTCTAACACTTCCACTTCTTTGTGTACATGGTGCTGGGGTTCGAACCTGTGTCCTCATGCATGCCAGGCAATCACCTTAATTGCTGAGCCACCACTCCAGCCCGAAGTCTTCCTTCATTTAAAAAAATAAAAATTTCTACTACTTGCCTCACTGATGTCTGTGGTACCAGTCTTACTTCGCCCATTTGCTAAATATTCAAAATTTATTTAGGCTTCTAAATACAGGGAAACAGTTTGATGCATCAAAAGCTACATATAATGGGGTGTGTAAACGCTTCACAGCTTATTTTTGTATTCTGGAAAGGTTGGCATGGAAACCTCAAGGAGGCTTTCATTTTAGAAGTTCTGATCATCATAATTATCTCTGTTTAAAATTAATTTTATTGTTTATTTCTGTCTACTTTTAGGAATATGAACGTTTTCCACACACAGAAGCAGCTTCTTCTGTCTCCTTTAATATATAAATATTATATATTATTATTATATTAATATCAATACTAGTTAATTAATATTAATATATTATATATAAATATAGACCTCAGTTTTTATTAGAGAATGATGATGTAGGCATGTTTAGAGACAGGATTTTCAAAAATAAAGCAATATAATTAGTTGTTTACAAATACAGACTTGGAATCATACAGACCTGGGTATAAGTGCTGATTCTTAGATTTATGGCAATTGTTATATTAGCAGCCTCAAAAAATTGAGAGTAATATTGAGATATTAATTATCAAAGGAAAAAAAAGAAGTAGCGTATGTAGTGCACTGTATAATGTATTAACAGGTGATGTGTGTAATATCCTTGCATAAATTACAAATTCATCAACTTTTATCACTATATTCGTGTAGAAATATGGGTAAAAGAAAAAAATGAATAAGCTTTGATTGATCAGTTGTCCTCCTTTCCATCCTTCAGTCTTTTACCCAAACATGGTGAAGTGGTGGGTATCTTCTATCTTAAACCTTCACTAATTTATATAAGATTATGCTTCTGTGGTTTAAAACAAGAGTTTGAAGAGTTACACATCACTTTTCTTCAATTCATTGTCTTTTATGTTGTTTGACTACTAACTAGAGTCCTCTCTCCCTCTCCTTCTCCCTCTCTCCCTTCCCCCCTTTTTTTAATGAGAAAGGGACAGAGTGGGAAAGAAAGAAAGAAAGAAAGAAAGAAAGAAAGAAAGAAAGAAAGAAAGAAAGAAAATCAATTTTATTTATTTTTCCATATGGCCTTTGTTGCTCCAACACTTAGTTGTGTATGTGGTGCTGGGGTTTGAACTTGGATCCTTATGCATGCCAGGCAGGTGCTTCTACTGCTGAGCCACCACACTGACTGGAGCTCTTAACCTATGAAAATTAGCATTTTCAGTGTCCCTTGGGAGCCAGAGATGTGAGCTCAACATTTGCTGCTTCGACTGAGTAGCTATGTGACCTTGAATAAGGCAATCTTAAGATTTCTGGAGAAAATCTGGGTTTTCGTATATATATAAATTAAGTGGAGATATTTTCCCATATTTTTCAAATATGATATTGGAAATTAAATAAAGATTAACATTCTTTACAACCCTGAATTTGCCATCTCTATAGATATCCCCAGAGATAAACTTTATAAATGACTTTTATTAGAGGGATTAGCTACTATTTGTTTTAAACATAGAATCTCAGAACATTTGGTAAATTCTCTGATACTGACTTTCCAAAAACCCCTAGCAAATGAATGACAATTATTGTTATTATTTAAAGTGTTGGGAATTGAACCTAGGATCTTGGTATGCTAAGTAAGTGCTTTGCACTGAGCTACTCACCCAGCCCAACAATTATTTCTAAATCTATTTTTTAATTCAGATATTAATTTTCCATATCCATATTTAGAAATGACATCCTCTATTTTTACTGAGGCATGGAAAAGTTAGAAAACAATTAATGTATTTTGTACCAAAATAACCCAAGGATACAAGTGAGCCATGATGAGAGAGAATAATTCAAAAGGACAACTTGCATATTGATAGAGGTTTATTGGTAATGACTGCTGCTGACCCGCTCAGAATTCTGCCAAAGAACATCCATTCCTGAATGGACTGACTGTTGGAATGATCTTGGATTAGGGAAAAGATGATGGTTACTTCTGAAATACGATATCATGGCATAATTCTCAAACATTCAAGTGCTTCCACTGAAGATTTACTTTAACACCAGAAGAATCCCAAGAAGATAAATTTGGGAAATTCGACTGAATAAAAATTCCATTGTCCTTTCAAAAAACACATACTCATATGACATTCTCTATACTTCAAGACTACATAGATAACTTTGCCCAAATTCTTATTTCAACATGACTGCACAATTTCTTTTTTTTTCTCCCCTAGAAAGTCTGGGGAAAAATTTTTTCACTTTAGTTAACTAATTAGTTCCACTTCCTGTAATATTTCTTTTCTTGTGGTTGCTGGTTTCCAGCCAATTCTATTTTGGCGTTTACTTTTTTCCCCGTTACATTCAGTGCTACCCTGCCCCCAGTGGGTAGAGGAATTTTGGGTTTCATTTTATCAGTATGGAATTCTTCTCATGTCACGTCATGATTCTGATGTTTCCAAAGCTTAAAAAGCAACATGGAGGAGATATGTTTACATAGCTCAACAAACATATCTTGGGCGTGTTGAAAAGATCTCATAGTTCAGAAAGTGCTTTCACTAGCAGTGGCCTAGGAATGCTCAGTGACTGTTTTCCTAAGTTCTGTGCATTTTGAGCATAGCAGCTCACTTGGTGCAGCTGTGGTTTAAAAGAGGAAACTGGGAGTCTAGGAAGTAACCTCATGAAAATGAAGAAAACTAAGAGATGAAATAGTAATAATATACTAAAGCAAACTTTCACTAAGTGTCTGATTGCATGAGAATTTTGAAAGTGGAGGGAAATCCCAAAGAGTATGAAATTAGCGTCCACATATAAACACATAGAGCAAGGTATGGGAGGGAGAGCAGAGGACTTTCTCAGGCTTTGGATTTTGGTTTGGTTTGTTTAGTTCAGGTTTTTCTTTGTTGTTTTGTTGTTGTTTAGTGTTTGGAACACTCTAGAATTATTTAAGATAAATGAGAATTTGCTTTTCAGGATGCGTTTATGAATTTAAAAGAGTGAGGATTCTCCCTGGAAGCAAATCTTTCTATCCTTCTGTCTACATTGGAAGATAACCCAAAAGCACCTTAGAATTTGCCTTCTCACAAGATCAGCTGTACTAGATCCTTGCAAAAGTACGGACTGACCTAAGTGCTATTTTCTGTCCCTTTGAAAGTGAAAGAAGGGAATAGCATTCTAGTCAGAACTGTAACTAAATCAAACAGCACCCCTGCTTTCGGATGATGGGTGTTGTGTGGTAGAAAACTGTAATTTCAGACCTGAGATATGATGTGCAAATCTCTTTCCCAAGCCTGTTCCTATGCTGCAGATGTATGGAGGAGATACAGTTCAGAATCTGTAAAGCTGATTCAACACACGACCAACAAACCCTTTCTCTTCTCTCCCAGACTGGCTTCATCTAGGGAGTGCTGTGCACACAGGACTAGGTCAGATGTCTGCAGAAGAAGGTCCATGAATTCCACACCCTGCTTATCTGTAGTTCTGTAGAGTAAATCCTGGCATCTGGAGACAAGCAATCACCAAAGTTACAGGTTGGAGTTGTCTCAGTTCCTTGTGGCAACTCTGATGTCTGATGTCTGGTAGGCATCCTTCCTACATCATCCTGTGTTTAAAAAAAAAAGCTTAATTCCTCCTGACTCTACCCTGTTCTTTCCTCCATAGCACTTCTGTATTAGTGATCTATCTGAATGTTTTATATTTTTGTGTGATTATGTATTGTTTCCCCTACCTATCATGTCTATGAGGTCAGGAATGGTTTTTGTTTTGATCACTAATACCTAGTTGGGGCACATGGTAGGTGCTCAGTAATATTTGTTGAAGGAATGATTCTGGTTATTATTTTTGCATACCTGCTGATGCCTGATTGTCTTCCATCCTCATCACCCACCCCACACACACACATGTGCTCTGCTTCTGTTCTCTTTGTCTCCACTTCCCACAGTTCCTATCCCAGTAGTAGCTTTCTTCGCAACAATGAAGTTGAGAAAGGAACCAGCTATTCTGCATCTTTCTCCGTGCATGGTGCCACACTGTGTGGGTCCATGCCATAATAGAAGTGGTGGCTGAGCGCCCCGTTTGGCTCTGATGTCCTCCCTGGATGGAGGACTGTGGTTCTCCAAGTGAGTTCCTTTGACAACAGCCCTGGCAGCACCTGGAAACTTAGAAGGGTGAGTTCTGGACTCAGGCCAGACCTACCACATCAGGATGCTGCCTGGCTTGAAAAGCTTGTGCTTTTTCAAGCCCTTCCAGTGATTCTGATGCTAAAGTTTGAGAGCCAGTGGTAGGTCACAAGTCGCATCTCTGAGTTCATTCTTAACTTTTCAAAATCCTTCTAATTTGCCAGGCATGGCGGTGCATACCTGTAATTCCAGTGACTCTGGAGTCAGGCAGGAGGATCACTAGTTCAAAGCCAGCCTTAGCACCTTAGCGAGTCCCTAAGTAATTTAGCAAGACCCTGTCTCAAAATTAAAAAAATAAAAAGGGCTGAGGATGAGGCTCACAAGTACCCTGACCTCCCCCCAAAAATCCTTTTCATTTCATTTTTTTTGGAGGACTCAGAATGACTCATGTCTGTATCTCAATATAGGATCTTAGTATTTATTTGATAAATGAGGGCATGGGGGACAGAATCTATTAAATCATGTGACTATAAACTTTTGGAGTGTAGAAGCTGTTCATTTTCTTTCCCAGGAAATATTCACATTTGAGTTTCTAAAAGACAGGACCATCATTTTCAGTCCCTTTTTTCTTTTCTTTTTCTTTCTTTCTTTTTTCTTTAAAGAGAGGGACAGTGAAAGAGAGAGAGAATGAATTTTATTTCGTTTTTCACGTGGTTTTCGTTGCTCCGACACTTCATTGTGTTCGTGGTGCTGGGGTTGGAACACACATCCTTGCACATGCCACCAAGAGTCGTAACCACCGAGCCACAGCACCAGCCCTCCAGTCTCTTTTTATACCCTATCTCCACTATTCCTTGAAACCTCCATATGGCATACATACATATGAATTCAAGCCCCAAACCTGTTGCAGTCCAGCTATAGTTCTTCAGAAGAAATATTCAAAATAATTATTTGAGTATAAAACTAACAAATAAAATGTTTTAGAGTAGGTAATATTATGCGGATATTAAATATTTTATTTCCTAGAAAGTCTATGTAATTTTGTTTTAGAGGAAGATAACAATTGCCTACTTTTTAATTCTTCTGTCCTAAATCTGCTTTAATTTATAAAACAATAGGATGTTGCATTTGCTTTTTTGATTAAAACCACTTATTTCATTTATGGGAAGATATTTCAGAGGCCCCATGTCACTCTAAATTTGACTATGATGTGGTTAACATAATGACAGTTCAGTTTTTTACATGCATGGCTTCCAGCCCCCTGGGCCTTTCACTGTGCCTAGGATTAGAATTAGAGTTCTTCCTCAAAAGAGGACCTGTAAGGATAGTTAAACCCATGTCATCCTGGGACCTGCGGATAAATAGATTGACAGATAATAGATTGATCTTAATCTTACTATTTTATACTTTAAAAAACAGAATCACATCTCCAACTTCTCTTCCTGGGGAAGACCAAAGATTCTTTCTTTAAGAATCTTTATATCTGACCTGAGAATAAGGGACTGCCATTTGTCTTTCAAGACACAATTTGCCTTAGTCTACTTGAGAGCTAATGAGTTCCAGCCAGGAAAGAGGTGGCGTACGAAGCAGCAGCCATTATCCACAGTGGAGAGACCACCACAGATTCCTTGCCACAGTCTTAGATCAACAAGGGCATCGCACTCTGAAAGAAAATTAGCAAATCCGAGGAGACTGAAACGCTTGCTACCAAGATTGCATTTAATTAGCAGGGCATTCAGTGCAAACCAGCTTGTAGTCAATATATTAGTCATTGAGTACCTCTAAGGTAAGGAAACTTTTTTTTAAGTGTGCTTTGATAACGAGATTATAATTGAACCCACAGGATAAGGTTCATTGCTTAGTGTGAGCAAGAAAAGCATGTATTTCCTGTAAAAATTGACAGTACTACTAGATCCATTAAAACAGCTTTTCAAAAAATAGGGTCTGATAATCAGTGATATTATTTATTAACTTATCCAGTCTTTTTTTTTTTTAAGAGAGAAGAACAGTGAGAGAGAGAGAAAGAATCAATCTCCATTGAGTTCCTCACATGGCCTTCATTGCTCTGACACTTACTTGTGTACGTGGGTGCTGGGGTTTGAACCTGTGTACTTGCACATGCCGGGCAAGTGCTATAACCACTGAGCCACCAACATATCCAGTCTTATAATGATACTAGGTCCCCTAAAATTCCTTTATAATTGTTCTAAAAGTAGAATTCCATTGGAAATAAGTGGGAGGAGGTAAGTAGATTCATCAATCCCTAAAGGGCATGAGCAAGATGAAAAATGGTCCAGGGAGAAGCAATAAATACTTTGAGTAAATACGTATGTCACTGAGTCCCTCTAAGCTATTTATTTATTTCTCATGTTAACCATAACCTTTAATTGTATTCCTATTTAATCCGGAGCAATTCCTCACTTCCAGATGGCTAGTCATTTGTTCTGAACCAAAGTTTTTTTTTCCCCCTTTTCCATTAGCGACTACATGGAAGAAACAAACTCAATAATTCTATGGACATTGAGAGCAGAGGATTGTGTTGTTGTTGTATATTTACTTTTGACTACATCCAGGGAAGAAGGACAAAAAAAGTTCCTAAAATAACAGCAACTGAAGCCCTTCCAAGTTTGGCATCATGCTGAGTCATCGAGGGTTCAGGTGACATCTGTATTTTTTCCCTGATGTCCACAACCTACAACTTCCTTTTTGTTTTCAAGCAGTGTACTTTAGCTCCCACTATCTAGAGAGCATTCTAGAGAGCAGGAGGGAGAAGTGGGAAGAGGATGGGACTTTATTCTTTCCCTCCTTCAGTAGTATTTCCTACTACTCAGACATATTGCTTATTCTCATAATCCACTGACGCAAACTTAGGTATTTTATAGGCTTTGCTATAGAGATGAATGATGTTATTATTAAGAATAAACATGTGGGGCTGGAGTGGGCTCTGTGATTACAGTGCATGCCCAGCCTGCACAAGTATGTGAGTTCAAACCCCAGCACCATCTATACAATGAATTCTCGGAGCAACGAAAGCCACATGAAAAACTAAGTAAAAATTGTTCTCTCTCTCTCTCTCTCTCTCACTGTCCCTCTCTCTTTAAAAAAGATTAAAAAAAAAAAAAGAATAAACATGTTCCCAACTTACATTCAAGGATGCTTTTACTTGAGAAAAAGGGGACATGAATGATGGGGGACAGTTTGTATCCTCGGCCAACCTAGAATTAGCCCTACAATTTTGTTAATCAGAGGAGAAAGTGCAGTTATTAGGGTTGCAGTAATGCTCAGTGTTCAGTTACAAGATTGTGGAACAAATACAGACAGGAAATTAAATATCTCTTGCAAATTGTATAATTTGAGATCTTAATGTTGTCTGCAATTTATGAGGCAGTGCTTTTCTCAGCTTGAATTAAATCATAAATCCTAGTAATTTGTATTTATAAGAAAATAAACATTTATGAAGTTCTGGATAGCATGCTAGGTTTTTGAAACATATTAATGTTTTCGTACAAGCATTCAATAATATGGTATTCACCCTTTTTATACTCAAAGAATTTGGGGTTAGAAAAATTGAATAACTTGCTCTAAGTCATTAAAGGAGTTGGATTTTAACCAGTCTATAAAATTACCAAGCGTGTGTCCCTCACCCCATAATGCTGTGTTTCCTAGTGACCTCTCAGTTTTTACTTCTGTGCAGATACTGATTGAATGAATGAAATACTAAGTCTAGCTGATGCTGTGAAGTATTTTCACTATTTGTAGAGTATCCAAGAAATGCCTTTGCAGTGTTTAATTTCTGATTGAATCCAGATAATGGCCAGCATTTTACCAAGAAAATTAGGTGACATATAAATGGAAAATTTCACATCATTTTTTTCATAAGAAAAACAAAAGAAATAGATTAGAGGGAAAGGAAAATATGATGTCCTTTATAAGTTCTTATTGCCCCTTAGTGTTCTCATGTTGTAGGCTTATTTTATCTATATTCTGTGTCACAAAACATTTGATTTTCCTCTTTCAAAATTTTTTCTTCATTATTTAATAGCATGGCTTTTGAAGGCATTTAAGATAGCTTGTCAAGCACCAGTTAGTCATTATTAGATTTGAGAAGTACAGTAAAGAAAATGCAAATATTCCTTTTATGAGTCTGAAACAAACTTTCATCACATTAATTACAAAATGAGTAGATGTGCGTTTGCCACATTTGTGCACATCACTCTTTAGAAGAATAAGCCAGAAGTTTAATAATATTTGTCAATACTCAAAAAGTTTGAATTTGAATACTCAAAAAGTTTGTTGGTTGGTTAATATGGCTTCCTTGTTAGTCTGGTTCAAAAATGATATTTAAAATTTTAGTTAATTCTGAATTTTAAATTCTCAATTTTAAATAATAAACTTTCAAATATATGGCTTATTGGTTCAAGCTGTTTTGGTAGACAGTTTCTCTATTTTAAGTGCTAAACTTAAGTTAGTTTAATTCTCCACTTTTTACATTGACCAAATTAGGCTGCTTTTGTGCAACCAACTTTAAGTTCCTGAGGAAAAGGTCTTTTTTAAAAAGATGTTGAAATAATCTTTCAAGCATAAATGTTGATGATTTCCCTCCTTTGACTATTGGACCCCTGTTATGACTTTGATTCTCGTGTCACCTAGGGTTTATTGATTTCATCCGAGCTCTTCATTATCTTCACTTTCTTGACTCATATTTACTGAGCAAAAGAACTCTGACCATGTGTTACTTCTCTGAATCCTTATGACAGTTCCAAGTACTTGGTTGTACTATTATTCCCATTTTGAAGATGAGATGACAGATTTAGTAAACAACTTTCCCATGGTCTTACATTTCACAGCCGACTGGACCTTGATTCAGGTAGAGACATTCTGGAGTTTAGAGCGTGCTGTCTATGCCTAACCATGATGCACAGTTCTTAAGTCTGTCACTGATCATGTTTAAATAGCTCTGCTTTCAGTGTTCTTTCCATTTTTAGCTGGTCCCCCGGAATTCGGGATCGGATTGTAAAATGACATTCCTCTATAGAAAATCATTGTGGATTAGGTCTACAGGCTGTTTGCATTGGCCATTTTGATTTCATTGGTTGATTTCAGTTAGCCAACAATTTTGATGAGTTTCTCACCAGTGAGTTAAGTGATGATTTTAGTGTATCGTAAAAACTAGGCTTAGCCTACTCTCTGTGAACTCATCAGATAGCTGAGATTAACCATTCTGCCCCTGCATCACTTTCCTTTTCAGACTTTTTCCTTTCCAATCCAGTGATATAAACTTATTCTGTTTTCTTTGCTCCATTGGACTATTTCAAAACCAAGTTTTGAAAAAGTAAGTGCAAATTTATTTGCTCATTATTCTTCCCTCCTGTCCCCACTTCCTCAACCAAGATATATTTTTGAATACTATTTTTCTGGTTTCCTAATTTTTATGATTTTGCTATGGAAATTTTAGAATGTATGGACCAATATAAAGCAGAAAGAATGATTCTACCACCCAAATATAGCCCCAGCATGTGTGCATTTTGGCAAATTTCCTTCCGGCTTCCTTTTGTTGTATGAAAAATTTCTAAGACATGAGGAATTAATTTATTAATAGGATGCAGCTCTTTAAACAAAGACCTGATTGTCAGAGCTTACTTTCAGTTAGGATTAGACAAAAGTGTCTGGTCTTTCTGGAGTGTCATAGAAGAACTACATTAGTTCCTGTTGGGGAAATGGATGAAAGGCTACCCTTCAGGAGAGGATAGAAGAGTTGCTCACAGACCAAGAATGTTCTGAGAGAACTGGAGTGAGCCAAGGTAGGGTAACTGATCCAGGTAGGACAGTTGATAAGCCAAGGGCAGAAACAGGGACGCAGCCAGCTGGAGGGAATGGGAGCTGAGTGCTGGCAGAAGGAACTAGAGGATCCTTAGAGACCTAGGTTCCAAAGAGCTGTTTAGTAGATTGGCTGCCCCAAAGGGCTATGTAAAATACAAGATAACCTGCCAAAATGAGCGAAAACTCCACAGTAAAACATGGCAACCTTGATTGTTTCTGAACCCTGCAAGTAATTGATGTGGCCTTTTGTTAGGTTGCCATTAAAAACAGCTAACATTTCTTGAGTATGTGTCCAGCACTGTCTAATCTGTTTCCTCGTTTTATCTCATGAAACCCTTGCAACAAGTCAGTGACTGTTAGGATCTCCGCTTTACAGATAAGGAGTCAGAGGCCATGAGAAGTTGACAGCTTTGCATGAGGACCTGTGGATAGAGAAATAGGAATTTCAGCCCGGCATGATCTGTTCTAGTTCTTGCTCTTAACTACCACGCGGTCTATGATGTAGTCTTTTGTTTGGGGCTCATGGTGGGATTCTAATCTCCTAGAAGAAAATATTGTGGGTGTGAGGAGGATATTTCCTGGAGGTCCTCAAATGAGTGTACAGAGGTAACATTGCTTAGCCCTTCTAAATTGCTCTAAGTAAATCCAGTGTATAAATATCTCAGATATTCAGAGAACCTCCTGACTTGGGAGTATCCCTGGTTCTTGATTGTGTCAGCGTTTATTTTGATTTGCTTTGTTTGAGCTGGAGCTGTCCTTCAATTGCCACAGGTTCTATAGCAATTACAATTAAATATTTTAAGTGAATCACTGCTCTGAAGTAGTGTGAATTATAACCTGTAGTGACTTGAAAAAATGTCCATGAAATCTCCATGTCATGTACCCTGCTGTCATTTCAGAAATGAAACACTCCTATATTTACTTTAGAAATAGCTTTTTTGGAATAATTCATATACCATACAATTCACTTTTTAAAAGCAATTCAATAGTTTTAGTATGTTCACAGGTATGGACAACCACAGTTAATTTTAGAACATCATCATCACTTCAAAAAAGAAACCATATAGAATTTATCTACCACTTCCCAAACCTTAGCTCTCATTCCTGTTCCAAGCCACCACTAATCCAATGTCTTTCTTTATGCATTTCTTTATTCTAGATATGCATATGAATGAATTTATGTATTCTGTGGACTTTGATGACTGCTTCTTTCACTTAACATAGTTTCCAAGGATCATCCAAGTTATAACATGTACCCAGCTGGTTCTTTGTATTGTATTTTTTCTAAGGTTTCTAATCCTTGATGCCAATGATATACCTATCTGGTTATTGTTGAAATCTTCTGTGCATGACCATAGCATTTCCAAGGATCACTGAAAATTTTAAATTTTGCACAGAGCTCTAGACAAGTCTTTGGTTCTTGAAAGAACTTTAGGAACACGTTGCCCTACCTCAAAGGTGACTGAGTCCTTCCAGTGCCTTTCCATCCCTTACAAATGTATTTTTCAGCCATGCCTAGCGTGCTTGGTTCAGTTAAATCTTGCCCTGTAATCTAACAGAGTTTCTTGTATTGCAGAAGAAAACTGATAGCTAGCCTTGAATTGGAGTAAAAAGAAAACTGAGGAAATGATGAGAAAGCAGGCTGGTTACCATATTTTTGGAATATATCTAGTTTTGGACCTCATTAATTGCAAAGCCCAAGTAGGATTGATGATAAGTAATAGTATGTTAGTATGTGCATACTATTTTTGAGGTTTCTTCACTTACATCAAATTAAACATAATTATTTGATTAAAGTAAGATAGAAGCTACTATCATTCAAAATTTTATTATTAAACTGACCCTTTATGTATTGGCAACTGAACTGGAAATAGATGTAAGAAGTCCTTTATCCATTCATTGTAATTTAATGAATAATTATCCAAATACTTTTTGATACATTTGTAAACCTAGGAATGAATTTTATACTAAGTAAACCTTAAAAATTGGCTTCTTCTAATTTTTCTTAGAATGATAAAAATAAAATGAATTGTGATAAATTAGCATTTTAACCACTGTTCTTTGTAGTTCAACACTGCTGTAGGTTGAGGCAGTTGAAGCTTGAAATTATTCTTGCAAACATTTTTTTAATAACCTGATCTGTGCCATAAGCTGTTCTGGGCGTTTCTTGTGATTTATGACGTAGACAAATAAATGTAAACTGTATAAACCAAAGTATGTAACATTTTCATATTGTTCTTGCTCCTGCCTAAGACTTCAGTAAGTATCACTGTGCTTCATGTGGGTTTGAGGTGACATAAAGAGAATTAGACAGTTGATAACAATAGATCTTCCAAGGGAAGTCAAATCTTGAAATGTATTTATAGGGCTGAGCATGAATTCAGGTACACTGAAAATCAAATTATGTCCCTATAAATGTAAAAAAAATTTAAATATAGGCAATACAGTTAATATAGAAAAGCATAAGACCTGTTTGACAACACCAGCCTATGAAGTGCTTCCACTGTAGCTATAAATTTTCTCTCATGGACTGATTATTTAGCATGGATTAAGAGCTTCTCAAATATAAGCCATGTAATTGAAATCTTCAGCTGAGTCATAAAGGTAGTTTTGCTTCTAATATATTTGGGTTTACAGTGGTATCTCCAGGGATTATCTCAAGCATTCCATGCTTTTAAATTTGTTGACTGTCTCTAATGACTTTGAATTGTGTTTTATATATCTGACTAGTAATATGAAATGCTCTTAAGATAGTGAATATTAATATCTTAAATAAAAGGTAATTGCTTTCCTCAGGCACATTTTTCTAACTAAATGCCTTACTATTAGAATATGAAATTGTTTCATACTGTTGCTTTTGTTTTTAATTTCTTTTTTAATCTAAAAGGATTTTAAAATATGATAGTAATTTTTTTCATAAATCCGTGAAAAATCGGAACACTAAGTTGGCAGAAAGAACATGTATTTGTGCCTACTCATTACGGAAGTTTTCATCCTCACCTTTTGATTTGGTTTTAACCAAATCAAAGTATTGGAATAATACTATTATTCCAATAGTATTTGTTCATTGAGTATGTTCATTGATTATGTCTATAAATACTCTAAGGTTAGGTTGCAACAATAGACTAGTTGTTTCATGAGATATTTTTTCTAAGTGATGTAAGAGTAGATAATAAATAGAATAAACTGATATCAAAAGCAAATATTTTATTTTATTTGCTTATTTATTTGGTACCAAGGATTTACCCCAGGGGTGCTTGCTCACTGAGCCACATCCTGAGCCCTTTTTATTTTGAGACAGGGTCTTGCAAAGTTGATTACGGTCTCACTAAGTTGCTGAGACTGGCCTCAAATTCGTGATCCTCATATCTTAGTCACCTGAGTTGCTGGGATTGCAGGTATGTGCCACCACACCCAGCTAAAAGCAAATGTGATTTTAAAATTCTTGATGTATTCCTGGAGTATGTTAGATACTTCATTTTTTTATGACTATTGAATTGACAACTTTAAAATGTCAATTGCATCAATGACATGAACATAATGATGTTTGATAGTTTATCAGTTTTTCTTGACTTGGTAAACTGCATAGATTTTGTTAATTTTAATGGAAAAAATACCCAAGAATGAATAATACAAAGACTAATATTTTATATTTAGCCTTTTAACTTTCCTTAAAATTTCTTCTAACTTTTCCTTGAGCCAATAGAGAGTGGTTTGTACATATTTCTATTTTATTTAAGTTTCATCTCGCTGTCTGTGAAAGATTCCAGACCAAATCCACTATTCAAATCTCATGTAGGTTTTGTATGGTTTCAACAAGTTAACAAATGAATCTTATATGAGTTTGTTAATAACAAATTTGTTATTTTGTGTTATTTTGTGGAAAAGCAGAGTGTTAATGTTTAAACTTTTTGACGTTTATTACTAAATATCATAATTAGAACCACATTCATTCAAATGATTCTCATAATAAAAGAGAACCTATAAAATCTCTACTTCTAAAATTAAATACTAGGCTTTGGTTATACATTGAGGAAAAAATTCCTTTAGGAACTCTATGTTTAATACTTAAATGAACATCTCAGCTAAAAGGCCAAATTTGGCTTAATTTTTCCTGGGCTTTACTTCTGGAGGAGCATGGAGATCATACTTTTTTTTTTCCCCAAAAAAATACTAGCTACATTAGATGACTGGTTCAGTTGTTCTGATTCATGTCATAAAATTGAGTCAAATGAATGGCTGAATTGTAAAAGTAGATGTAGAATTAATTATTAGATTAGGTCCAGCCCATTCATTACATGCAGATCATATTCACATCTATTACAGAAACATTATTCAATTCATATTCAATAGGTGGCTCACTTAGGTCTTCAAACTTGGCATTCTATAAGATCAGAAGAAATCCACTTATTTTGAAGTAACCCTAAAAGCAATCTCCAAAGTGATAATGATTCTGGACCAACTGTGACATCATCAGTCAAATGAACACAAGATTTAAATTAAATATTAAGGATGTAGTCCAGCATATCATGTTATTGAAATGATATTCTTCTTTAGATATCAGGATTATACAACATAATGTATATTTTAATATTTTTCTGGAAAACCAGTTGTACTAGAATTGTCTTGAATTAAAATTTAATTAAGGGGCTGGAGCAGTGGCTCAGCAGTTAAAGCACTTCCCTGGCATGTGCAGGGACCTGGCTTCAGACCCCAGCATCACATACACAACTGTAGGAGAAATGAAGGCCAGATGAAAAAAATAAATAAAAATTGGTCCTCTTTCTCTCTTTCACCCTGCTCCCCGCCCTGCCCCTCTCTTTAAAAAAAAAAAAAAAAGTTAATTAAGCTAGTAACCTATACCTCATTCTCAAATTTAAGGCAGAAACTACTGATTTTTTTTGTAACTGACATATTAGCAATTATGATGTTCTTTGTTAGCTACTCTAATGTACATCTATTTAAGTGTTGGTTAGCTTCCTTCTCACTGAACACAATTTAGGGTATTCAACAATAGATTTGTTTAAATCAATGTGATCAATGCCAAAAAAGTGCTTTGTTTTTTCAGCACCTTGATTTCACAATGTGTTTTTATTTTGTTTAGTTTGGTTATTTTATTTTACTTTTTTTGGACTGCAGAGGCAGATGGGGGTAATATGGAGGTTTGTACATTTCTTACTCCAGACTGTACTGAACATCTACATCCATCTTTTCTAATGTGTCCCACATTTCTCCAAAACCAATTAGATGACTCATTTGTTTATACCCAGCACCGCACAGAAACAGACAGGTACTCTTCCGTCCTTTTCTCTGATCCACTGTCTTAGATTGATTGCTTTATTTCAAGTTGGGGGAAAAACTAGCAGGAAAAAAAAGTGCCACATCATAGTAGCTTAAAAAAAGAAAAAAAAAGCTTCATCATTACTATTTTGCTGAAAAATATTTGAGGAACTTACTGGCCTGTGAGCCAATGCCATAATATTGCAAAAATGTCCAAGGTAGGAAATTTCACATGGATCACTTCGAGGGATCATGAATCCAAAATGTTAATCTACCGTTCCACTTTTTCCATCCTCCAAACATTATTTTCAAGTTTAAATTTATTTATCTCACTATATTATAAATGATATTACGCACTTGTAAAATATTTAATGGAGACAATAGTCACAGGCAGAAATCCACGAAATCAAAGTCCCATCAACAAAATTTAGCCAACAGATTTGCATATGAGATGCAATCAGAGATTATCTGTATTCATAATCAAAATATTCTTCAACCAATATTCAGAAGATATAGACTTGGTTGAATATGCCTGGATATGAATCTGGATGAGTTATTTAACCTGGTAAGTCAGATTCTATATTTACCTGAAAATTAGAGACAACTGTCATATACAGTGTGTTTGGAATAGGTACCAAACATCATTCATCAACATTTATTATTATTTCTGTGAGCAACAGAAGAGAAAGGAAATTAAGCTCCTATTGACCAGTCATATAGCTGCTTGGTAAAATGTGCTGATGGCTGGATCTAGGCAGGTGAAGGGAATAAAAGTAATGTGAGATTATCAGTGAGAGTACTCGTGGGGAACACAGGGTTTATGAGAATCACTCCACATTTTATTTCAGACCTCTGAAATGACTCAGCTTATTTACAAACCAGTGACCAGATAGCATTGGAATGACTACTAGAGGTTTCTCAGTTCTCTGTTAGATAATGAGGGACTGTAAAACAGTCACATAAACAATGTCTTTGCCCTCAGAGCTCTTGAAACACAAAGAGAATGCACTTGCAGAAATAGTACACAATATATACATACACCTGTAATTAGCATCTGTAGAACAATGTCCAGAAAATCATACAAAAATGGAATGAGGGTTTTTGGTTCATTTGATCATTTTTATTTAAATGAAGTCTATACAGAATTTTTTTCTTAATTGTGCTACTTGCCTCTTTTTGATCCTCCCCAGCTATACATAAATTCAAATTATATTGAAAATGTTATTGTGTAATTCCTTCAGTGACTCATCACTTAATTAAAATTGAATGTGCATTAGTTTTCAGATTTAAAATTTGACATGGGGAGGTCAATTTATCCTGAAAAAAATTAGGTCAAAGTCCCCTGATTTTCATTTTATTTATTTATTTTTCTTTGTAAAGAGAGAGGGACGGTGAGAGAGAGCAAGAGAGAGAAAGAGTCAATTTATTTAGCATTTCATGTGGATTTCCTTGCTCCGAGACATTGTTGCGTACATGGTGGTGGGGTTCAAACTCTTGTACTTGTGCATGCCAGGCAAGCACTGTAACCACTGAGCAACCACTCCAGTCCCCTGATTTGCATTTTAATTCAGAATTTATTTGGGAATTTTTGAATAAAGACTTGTAATTTCAGTTTGGAAGTACCAGAGTATAATAAAAAGAAGTTTGTGCTTTGCAAAATTATGAAGACATAATTGTTCATCATCATTTCTATTAATTGATCATAATATCTAGGTAGGGTCTCTAGTTATTTATTCATTCTTTCTTTCTTTGTGTGTGTGTGTGGTGCTAGGGGTTGAACCCAGGGACTCAGGCAGCTAGGCAAACACTCTACCACTGAACTAGATCTCCAGCCCTGTTTAGTTATTTTTATATTATTTATTTATTACTGGGGATTAAACCCAGGGGCCCTTTACCAATAAACTACATCGCAGGGCCATTTTATTTTTCATTTTGAGACAGGGTCTCACTGAGTTGCTTAGGGCCTCATTAAATTGTTGAGACTGGCCTGGAACTTGCAATCCTCCTGCCTTGGCCTCCTGAGTTGCTGGGATTATGGGCATGCACTACTGCACCCACCTAGCCCTGTTTATTTTTATATACACATTTTCATTTATTTTTCTCAACAGTTCTACAAGTTATTATAGTTTCTTTATATGGCACATTGGGCTGAAAAGACTGACCCACTTGTCCCAGAACAGAATTTACATGTCATGAAGTCAGGATTTCTATCCAGGTTTGTGTGAGATATTTTCATGTCCCCAGTTTTAAATATAATTCACTTTATTCACTTCATCTTCTATTTAGAAGTGAACTTGGAATTTACAACATAGGGTTAATTGCTTTACATGGATTGTTTTGCAAGAAAAAATTTTACATTTATGGCATATATTTTGGAATAAAATGACCACATCTATTAACCATGGACATAACCCAAACATTCAATCAAAATAAAGATATAATGTAATATATTTATCATCATTTAATGAAATAAGATTGTGATAAGTCCTATTTGGTAGATATAAATATACTGTATATATTGATTTTTTAATGGATTGTAATATTTGTAAACCTCTTTAGAATTCAGCTCTGCTCTGTACTCGATCAATGCTACTTTAAACTAATATAGTAGATAAAACAGCATTTGGATAACTTTCAAAACAATTTTGCATCTGATTTTGTGTTTTAGGATTGTTTCAAATTTCTTTAGATACTACACATGCATTTTAAATACTTTAAGCACATCCTGGAATAATATGTTTTTCTCTCAGTATATCTCTTTACAGAAAGCAGATCTTTGACATTTTACTTTAGAACTGCATGAAAATGTCATATCAAACTTTATTTTGCAATTGTTCTGAAAATAATAATTGTGTCATTGATATATGGGACTCCCTAAGAGCTTTCATCTTAAGTCTTGTACCCTTTATGTTCAAACTTTCCGTCCCTTCCCTTCTCTTCTTTTCCTACTTTCTTTTTGCTCTCTATTACAGCAGCACCATAAGGATCTTAGAAATGACAAAAATAGCAGAATGGGGCCTGGGAGTCTTTATCACAGTGGGCAATTCTTTTCCACCCTGACTGTGGAAGGTCCATCTATCCATCCCAGGGGCAGTTTTATTTCTAGGAGCCAGAGGGCTTTGAAACAATTGGATTATTATTTTATCTGTGATCTTTTGGAACTGGTTCCCTCTACTGACTCCTCCTCTGGGCCCAGATCTTCCCAGAGCACAGTTTAGGGTAGAATCACCTTGAGCCATCATTTCACCTTAAAGCTACAGCTTCCCATCTATGGAAAGGGGATCCTTTATCATGAAAATTGTTTTGTTTTTCAACAGTTAAATGAGATAATCCATGTAAAGTGCTGTAGTCTTCTTAGACACCACTAGGTTATTGGTTAAAAGCAGAACAAAATCATAATCATGGTCTACTTACACTTAGATTCTTAGATCCATTTTTTTAAAATATGCTAACGCAGTAATGAAAGTTAGTTCTGTATGTAGTCATTGCAAACCATCAGTATTTTTCAGGAGCTTGGAACACATACATGTGCACACTAAGTCAATTTTGTTTCTTTTTCATCTGTTTTGTTTTGTTGTTTTGTTTTGTTTTGTATTTTCCAACGCTTAGTTGTGTATGTGGTGCTGGGATTTGAACACAGGTCCATGCGCATGCCAGCAAGTGCCCTACTGTTTAGCCAGCTCTCCAGTCACACATGTGCACACTGAGGTGTCAGCAAAGATGGGACTGCTTAGGGCTAGAATAACCAGTGTCTAGATTCTATCAGCCTTTAACTCAGACATTCTTCTGACCATTTCACTGCTCATTCAGCTGTCCATCAAGCATCAGCAGTGGAAAGAGAAGCAGATAAAATGGAATCCAAACGAGTATTGCCTCTCATTGAAGAAAAACACTACTGTAAATGTTTTAGGAGATTTTAGCTGTAGACTAGGGGAAGAGTTTTCTTCTTTGAGTGGGAGGGTGGGGATCTGGCAGTCACTGGATTATTTTACATATTTAAATTAGGAGGTTATTTATGCTTTACCAATTAGTGAAGGTAGTTGTAAGTTTCCTATCATGTGCAGAGTCTTAATTTACACTTTACCATCTATCTGTGTTTTAAGGTTTTAATGGATTTTGCTTTATAGTATCCTCTTAAAAATGAAATTCATCTTTGGAAGGCATCTACTTTTGTAAACCAACAGAACCTGCACTATTTGGTCTCTACAGCACAGGCACAAGTCCTAGGAAAAAATAAGAGGCTGGTAATTGTTACTTTTAAGTGACATCTTGTTTGGTAATGATATAGCTGACAGTATTATGACATTATTAGTCAACTCCCATGACTAATATCATATTAATCTGACAGTTTGTTTTCTATATAAATTAATTATGACTTTTCTTATATAGAGGTGAAAGATTATTTTAAAAAGCCAAATTAAAACTCATGTTTTTGTTTTAGCCAAGTGTGGTGGTGCACGCCTATAATTCTTGCAACTTGGGAGGCTGAGGCAAGAGGACCACGAGCTCCAGACCAGCCTCAGCAACTTAGCAAGGCACTAATCAACCTAGCAAGACCCTGTCTCAAAATAAAAATAAAAAGGGCTGGAGATGTAGCTCAGTGGATGGATTCTCCTGGGTTCAATCCCTAGTACCAAAAATAACTAAGCAAAATAAAGTTTTAAAAAGCTTATGTTATTGTTTGTTTTTGGCAAATTGCTGCAATATTTTGTTATGTTTTCAATTTGTTTATGTATTGGCTTATTTATTTATTATTCTGGTTCTGGGGATTGAATTCAGAGGCCCTTTACTACTGAGCTGCACCCCCATCCCTTTTTATTTTATTTTTGAAACAGGGTCTCAGAAAGTTGCTGAGACTTGTGATTTTCCTGTCTCAGCCTCCAGATGCCATGAACTGACATAAAAGTGTGTGATCTTTTAAAAACAGTCATGTTTGGAGCAGGGTTGTGTAAAAGAAGAAATAAGTCCCCGGAAGCAGGATGGAGGGGGAGCAGCCTCTGAGCTGTATATAGCTTAGGGGTCCTCAAACCCTGTGTCTTCCCACCCAACTTTTACTCAGAGCCACCCCTAGGCCTCCATCCAAGAAAATCAATAAAACAATCTGCATTTAAAACATTGTTTGTTTCACCACTGTGAAAACCCTCAGGCCATCTCCTTCTATTCTACTCAGCTTTTTCCTTTTGTGGTACTAGGGATTAAACCTAGAGCCTGGTCCATGCTGGACAAGTGCTCCACCAGGGAGCTACATCCCCAGCCCTCTACTCAATGTTTAAGTACTACAATCTTGTAGTCCTCATCCTCTCCAAGATAAGTGAGCTCAGGTAATCAGATGTTCAAGCAATAGCAACATTTAAAATATCCAGAGTTTAATATATGAAAGATCTAGAGAATAAAAAAGTGATAATTAAAATGCTGTATTTCATATTAGTAGTGAGGGTTCTGGAGTCAAATCATGTGAGTTCCAATTTTTGCTCTACCATTCATTTCCTGTGTCTTTGACTGTTACTTCACCTCTCTGTGTCTCATTTTCTTCTGTCAAATAGGGAAAACAGAACCATTAACCTTATAGTGGTTGTAAGAATGTAGTTAGTCTAGGTGAGGTGACATACACCTATAATCCCAGCTATCTGGGAGGCTGAGGCAGGAGGACCACAAGTTCAAGGCCAGCCTTGGGCAAATTAGTGAGGCCCTAAGCAACTTAGTGAGACCCTGTCTTAAAAATTGAAAAGGACTGGGAGTATAGCTCTGTGCTAGAATAATTGCCTAGCATGTGCCAGGCTCTGGGTTTCATGCCCAGCATCACACACGCAGAAGAAAAAGATTGTAGTAAACATTAATGAGAAATTCATGTAAACATTTATTTAGCACAGTGAAATTAAAATAAAGATTAGTTGCTGCTGTGATTTGTTTTTATTATTAAATGTGGAGTCTTATTACATAGGACAAATTTGTGAATTAGCTCTGAAGTCTAGAATTCTTTCACAGTTTTTCAGTACTGGAATAGTGTCGGTCTTTTTACCAAAAATGATATTCATTGTCCAACAGTCTTTAAATGGAAAAAGAAAAAGAACACAAGGCATCTCCCTTTTCCATTTTGTTAACTCAAACAATGAAGCTTCATAGAGTTCCTCTGTCAAAAAAGCACTAGAAATCCATTGAATGGTGATTATTAGCTGGATACAAAGTGTTCTGATTACTTCATTTCATCTAGACATGTAAATTATTCAGCATTCCACACTGAATTAGACTTCAGGATCCAGCATCAGTAGGGAAATATTTCCTGAGTAGCTTAAGCAAATACACATTATTGCAATAAAAACTCCTAAGGCAGCGGACAGGGAAACAAATGACTGGCTCTGTGGAAAGTGGCAGTTCCACAAGGCTGGTGTTTTTATTGAAACACAACTCACTTGCATTCAGGGGCCCTTTAAGATGACAGCCTTCCTAGAAAGGCTTTTCCCTTTGTTTATTCCTTCTCTGCTGCTCACCAAATAGTCTATCCAACTCCTGCATTTTTTCCTTTGTTAAGCCAGCAGCAAAGCTCATGCTTTTAGCTGAACCCTGAAGAAGCTGTTTCAGGTGTTCCAGATAGGACACAAGTGCAAGATATCAGAGATATACAAGTCAGAAGTCCGATCGATTGTTTGGTGGCACCGGTAGGGACCTAGTGTCCTTTCATCTTTAGATCTGCCATACAATAGAATAGTCTGGTTTTTAAAACTCATGCTCTTGGTAGAGTGCTTGTCTAGAATGTGTAAGGCCCTGGGTTTGACCCCCAGCACCGGACACACACACACAAAAGTAGATCATGTTCTTTGCCTCACAGTGACAGAATGGCCACAGCAGCTTCAGGCATCATATCTGTGTTCCAGGACAAGAAAAGAATGGTGTAGGTGTTTTCCTGAGAATTTGCATTTTGATTTAGGATAAAAGGCTCTCTCGAGGAGATTTTCTGTCATATTTTATTAGCCAGTGGTGGACCATTTCCCCACTGGGCAAAGGAAATGACTGTTGAGTAGACACTAGACAGTGTCTGCCACATCTCTCTTGACCAATGAAAAAACCAAAGTCTGTTCACCAAGACCGACCTTCACAAATGATGCTGTTAGCTGCAAAGAAAAAGATTCTAACTGTGGCTCTGTTGACTCCCATCCTCCCAAGTTGTTTCCTTCTATGAATCTTTGAAATCCTCTCTGGAACTGGTATTCTTCCTAAGAGTCAACGTTAATCACATTAAAGGGATCATTAAATGTACACTGTATTGATAAATAAGTTACCAGACAAGGTATCTGGAAGAACCTATTTTTAAAAAAGATAATAAAATTGGTTCTCTTTTTAAAATTAAGAAAAAAGATAGGTTCCATTCTTTCCACCGTTAAAGAACTTGATATAGATTAAATCTGTCCAAAAAACTTCTTGAAGCATATTGTTTTCTTCTCTGCAGCTACCGTACATTCTTGTCTGATACTTGCATGACAACAATCACAAGTTGGATGCCCCTTTCAGCTATAACGGGACTGCACTTGAATAGGCCAGCTGAGAGCTATTTTATGAGAAAATTTAGCAGTCGCTTTGTGGTAATGGATATTAGTGTGTGGCACATCCGTTCCAGTTTCTGCCTTGTTAAACACTTTAAAAGCAGCTCTTCTTTGCTTAGCTTCTCTTTCTGACCCTCTGGGAGCTACAGGTTTATGCATCTTTACAACTGATGGTGAACAAGCTAAGCTGATCTTATTGCATTTTTGCCCACTGGCATTTCATAGAGAAGGCTACTTGGACACTTCTTTTATAGGGGTGGGGGTGGGGAACTTAACTACTGAGCAACATCCCCAGCCCTTTTTTATGTTTTTATTTTGAGTCAAGGTCTCACTAATTTGCTTAGGGCCTCACTAAATTACTGAGGCTGAATCCTCCTGCCTCAGCCTCCAGAGCCACTGGGATTATAGGCATGCACTACCACACCTGGCATTGCCTGCACACTTCTTAATAACAACTTTGGACTTCACACTTCTTCAAAAGATGAAATAATTACGGATTCATTGTAACACAAAGAGCCAGTGTGGTCTGTTTGTAGATCATTCCAGAATTTTTAAAGAGACTTTTCAATGGTTTGGAGAAACAAAAAAATAAACCCCTTATTAATTCCATTATTGTCAATTTTGGTGGGAACCAAAATAGTGGTAGATGAGTCAACCTGTATTTTACATTAGAAACATTTATAATGTGATTGCTGTTAGAATAAGATATTTAATAAAATCATGTCTCTGTTCTGAGACCATCAACCATGGTCTCAGAATAGAATGTTGAGTTTTTTTTGCAATGCATATTTCATGGAACAGTAGATGTGCAGGGAGTTCATATGCTTATGATTATAGAAATAAAATATGCATAGCTTTATAAAATACAATCTAAATTTTAGTAGTATAGGGTCATGAATGCTGTCTTAGAAATGTATTGTTAGGTCTAATAAGGAAAGTTAAGGGAGTATTATAAGAAATTAGAAATTTATTCCATATTCTTTCACAAAAAGCATTGACTCCTTTAATTCTAATGCCTATACTTGATACTATCTCTGAGCCCTGAAACAGAATTTTTCAAATATTCATAATGCATATGCAATGGTATCTGAATGGTGTTTCTTAATTTCCAAGCCAGAGTTAACTAGATATACCTGACTCATCAGGAAATGTTCCAAGAGTCCATTTTTAGATGATCAGTAAATAAGCAAGATTAGTTATTGCAGTTAACCAAAGGCTGTAACAGTTACAATATTCCGAAGACCCAAGAATAGAGCTAGTTTTGTCGTGGCTTAAATATTTTTGGAAACACCTCCTACTTGTTACAGTTCTCAATGTATTTTGCTTGATTTCATATAATTAAGTACTTAAAACTTCTCAAAGTTTAGTCAGCTCTCAATTTCTCTGATATGGATGCTAAATTGTGTATATCACTTGCATCCGGGAATTTAAGGTAGGAAAACCCTCTGGGTCATATTGGGGTCATCCTGATGCCTCCTTATGTTTATTCTCCTATCATTCTCATTCATATTTTGTTTTGTTTGTTTTGTTTTTAAAGAGAGAGGAACAGTGAGAGAGAGAGAGAGAAACACAGAATCAATTTTATTTCTAGTTATTCATGTGGTTTTTGTTGCTGGACACTTCGCTGTGTACATGGTACTGGGGTTTGAACCCGGGTCCTTGCACATGACAGGCAAGTGCTATAACTGCTGAGCCACCTCTCCAGCCCATCATTTATGTTTTTTATTTCTTATCATTTATTAAAACTTTAATCTGATACATAAAAGCATAAAACTGTACGTATTTATGGAATGCAATGCTGTGTTTCCGTACATGCCCACACCGCATAATGTTCAAATGAAACCCTTAGGGGAGGAGAAATGATACCAGGGCTGCCAGATCCCAGGTACCACCGTTAAGGATTCCACGTCACCTCGCCTTCATCTCTGACAGCATAGGAAGGAAAGATTTGATGGGGTGCAAAGTTACAGGATGAGGTAGAAAAAAATGCCATTCATCCTTTTCAATTAGTGTACACTGAAGCCTACAAAGATGAAGGGCTTACCCACTGTTAGGTAGAAATGGATCGCATGAGGGTTGTTCAGGCATCGCCCCAGCAGGAAAACGTGCCATCTTGGTGGTGTACTTCTTCTACCTACTTCATCTATCAGTTTCCACTTCATTCCTTTTAAAGGTACTGTGGAAAACTGTGGTCCCTTTAAAACGTTCTTTTCTATTGCATTGTTCGCCCTGGAAAGCCCATGCATGCACTTGATAAGGTAAGTCTCATAATTACTCAAAAGTGGTATTGTTTTGAGAGTACTTATCATGTCCTTGCACAGTGCTCTTTGGTCTCTGTTCTATTCTAGAGCACATTTTGAAAATTTCATCATATATGAGCTAATGTAGGAGGCTGGAGCAGTGGCTCAGTGGTTATGGCACTTGCCTGGCATGCACAAGGTTGCCATATGAACCCCAGCACCATGTGCACAACAAAGTCTTGGAGCAAGGAAAGCCACGTGAAAAACTAAATAAAATTGATTCTCTCTCTCTTTCTCTCTCTCTCTCTCTCACTGCCCCTCTCTCTTAAAAAAAAAAATAAAGTTAATATAGGCCAGGAGCAGTGTCTTACTTCTGTAATAATCCCAGTGGCTTGGGAGGCTGAGGCTGGAGGATCGCAAGTTCAAAGCCATCCTCAGCAACTTAGTGAGGCCAAAGATAACTTAAAGAATAAAATATAAATAAAAACTAAAAAGGGTTGGGGATGTGGCTCACTGGTTAAGCTCCACTTGGTGCAACCTCTGGTACCAAAAAAAAAAAGTTAATATAGGTTAAAATATCTATGTTTTTGAAACATACTTTTTCTTTAAGTAAATATTTTATTTATGTATTTATTTATTTATTTATTTATTTATTTATTTATTTATTTTGGTTCCAGGTATTGAACCCAGGGGCACTCTACCACTGAGCCTTATCCCCAGCCCTTTATTATTATTTTTTGAGACAGGGTCTCACTAAGTCACTACGGCCTCACTAAGTTTCGGAGGCTGACTTTGATCTTGCTATCCTCCTGCCTCAGCCTCCCAAGCTGCAGATAATACAGGCATGCGCCACCACATCCAACTAAGTAACATTTTTAAGATTAGCAGTCTAAAAAGGAAAGCACCTGTGATTTGAGTAAGTTTCATGTACTGAGCATCTCTTTCTGTGGAAGACATAAATATTTTCCTTCCTAGAGAAATCAGTGAATAGTGTCACCAAATGAGAAAGAGGTCAAACTACTAAGAGTGCAAGTTACTTTGTAACTCACATAATTTATTCTTAATGATCTTGTGTGGTAGGGATTAAGTCTAGGCTATTTATATTCCCTAAGACTTTACAGTGAGAAAATAACAGAACAGCATTTTAAATTTAAGACATCCCAAAACCAGGCACCACTTGGTGTACCATATTGCCAGTAAAACTGAGTGATTCAAAGTGAATTAATGTGCTTTTTGATAAGTGAGTTATTTCTGTTATGGATTCATGAGGCAAGACATGTCTGCCAAAGCAAAGAGTTTGCATGAGTGTTTATTAGGAGAAAGTATTCTCCTTTATTTTTTCTGTACTGTGAACTCTGAACAACATTTTTTATAAATAAAAATAGCTATAATAAGAGAAGATTTCGCTACAGAAAGACAGCCCATTTTACTGTTCCCTGTTTGCTATGAAGTTGTCAAGTCCTAACCTGTTAAAAACAGAAACATCTCCCAGGCCACTTGGAACTTCAGCTAAAATGACTTCCTGCATTCATTCCACTGACTTCTATTTTTAAGCATTAGGGTTTAGAGAAACATTTAGCACAGTGCCAAGAACACCATATATTTAAATAATGTTGGATTTATGATTTAAATGACAGCGGAGTTTAGAGTAAAGAAAGCATTTCACTGTCTACCTCGTCATTACCAACATTTCCTATATAATCTCATCTTTAAAAATATCTCTGTTGTGTGTGGCTAAGGCTTGTTTTTAAAATACTTATTTTTACGATTAATGAAGATAAGTTTTTTTAGCTTAAAGAACTTTTAAGACTATAGCAAACACCATGGAGAACCCGCTATTTCTGCTGTCACAAGAGTTAAACAGAAAATGAAAATATGGCAACGGAATCCAAGTCAGTCATGATGAGGGGGATGCCCACCCTGTCATTGGAGGCAACATGGGTGAACCTGCAGAGGACTTGAAGTACAGTTTTAAAAACTTTTCTAAGAGGCAGTATGGTACTGTGGGAAGAGCGTTATACTAAAAACTGTGACACTCAGCCCTTGTGTTGTATCATCCATCAGCCAAAGGTTTGGGGCTTATGAAGGTCTGGATGAAGATGAAAACATTCCTGGCCCAACATTTGTGTATACAGGATTCTCATGAGCCTGTGAGGTAGCATGCAGGGAGAGCGTTGGTAGATAGCACATTGCTGTCCAGGTGTAAATGACTGCCCTGATTATTTTTTGCTGTGATTAATACCTCCACTTAAGAGCAGTGACAGACTTAGCAAGCAGCAGCAGCCACTGGAGAAGCCATTCAGCTGAAGTCCACTCACTTCAAGTCACGTTTTTTTCCCTCTTTTTTTCTTTCTTTTTTTCCCCTCTGTTTCTGTTACCTGTACTGCCCCTATCACTTTTCTTAATTTGTCTTCATCCCTAAGTGATGTATTTGGGACATTTACTACTACCTAAAGAAGTATATTACAGAGCTGGATGCAGTGATTCATGCCTGTAATCCCAGTGACTCTGGAGATCAAGGCAGGAGGATCGCTAGTTCCAGGCCAGTCTCAGTAACTGAGCATGGTCCTAAGCAATGTAGTGAGACCATGTCTCAAAACAAAAATGTAAAAAATGAAGGGGACTGAAGGTGTAGCTTAGCTCTCTTGATTCAATGTCAGTACCAAAAGAAAAAATACAATATATTATGGAAAGAAGGGAGAGTTTTAAGCTTTGTGAGCCCTCGGGGTACGTGAGTAAACTGGATACCTAAATTGTAGAGCTGTTTCTGTGCATTAAATCTCTATGGCCTGTTTCAAATTGCCATCATTGACCACGGAATTGTAAAGCAATGCACACAGCTGGCTCTTAGGAGTGGGTGGGAGCCAGATCAGCACATGCACCAAGGACCAGGGTCAGAGGGGTGTTCCCAGGTGACAACTTCAAGGTACCCATTTCACAGTGGAAATAACTGAGATTAGAATATAACAGTTCTTCCCAGGAGCTGTCTTTATGGCTCCAACTCTCAACTTACTACCCATCTCTGGACTCCAAGGTAGCACTGCAATTCAGTATTTGGGATATTTGAATCTAACCTATGAGAAATAGGAAATCTGGTGGTCCATTTTCAGAATGCAGCCTTAAGGTTCCCATATAAAAAGAAGCCATCTGAAGTCAGGGAACCATGAAGCTAGGAGGAAGCCATGTTTAAAACTCCCCAACACATGTCCCCTTACACCTGTAAGCCCCACCCACTTCCTGTACCCTGCCTGCCTTGTTTGAATTTCCATGCCCTGCCTATCCATTTCCTGTACCTGGCCCTATCCAATCTTAGCAGATCATGTAGATTGCTGAGCCTCTCCAATCTGAGTGAAGGGTAGGATTACATCAGACTGGGGATAAATAGCCACTGATTTCTCTTGTGCACGTGTGTGCTTCAGAACCCCCCTGGAAAGCCTGCCCTCTCATGGGAGTAAAACCTGCCTTGCTCATCCGCCTCCAACCACATGTTTGTTTTATGGCATGCCTGGTATTTCTGACAAACCCATCCCAGCAGCCCCTAGCTGGGCTCAACCTGCAACCTATAGCAGCTAGGTTGTCTCCAGGAAGAATCCCTGCTCTCATTCTGCCCCCTAAAAGTCAGCCCTCCATTCTGGCCACATGGTAGAGTTCATCTGCTAAACAAGGATTTACTTCACTTACAAAAAGAATACTTATTGAGAAAGTCAACATGCTGGTAAACATTCATTAACTTCAGTTGTTTACTTTTAAAACATCCTGGATAGAATTTTCTGGGGGGAGGGTAAGGGAGAGCAATTTAAGGCAGGCTGGGAGCAGCATAACTTTGTATTCTGGAAAATTCTGGAAGGATGGAAAGACCTGAATGGGATTCTTTACTGAGGTTTGTGAGTGGGCTGGAGGTAAGATCAATTAGCATTGAAAATACACAGAATGGCAAGGAAATTCCTGGTCTGGAAGTAATGAAGAAACATTTTTTTTTTAACACAGAGGAGTCAAAACAAAAACTAAAAACTCAGCTTTCCTTCTTTACAACCTGAGTTCCTTCTTTTATTCGTGCATTTATAAAATCATTGAGGGTTCCAGGCAGAGTGCTACCAAAAAGCACTGTTGTCTCCAATTTGTACAGTGATTCAAACACATTGAATCAGGGTTTTCTACAGGAACAGAATCAACAGGGAATAAATATTTGATTGACTTATGCACCAGAGGCTGGATAGTCCCACAATGGCCACCTGTAGGCTCCAGAGCTGGAAGAACCAGTAGCTATGCAGTCAAGATACTGAAGCCTCAGATCCAAGGGAATCAACAATATTATCCCCAAAGCCTGGATACTTCTTGAAGAATGGCTGGGCGGGTCCACTTAGGAAGAGTGAAGGAGCTGGAGCCTCACATCCAGAGAAGCAATCAAGAACCATTCAAGAAGACTTGGACTTGCATCTGCTGCTGCTTTCAATGTCCTTCTGGCTTTTATTCCATCCAAGTCCCCAACCTAGTGGAGGGTGCTGCCCACACTTAGGGTGGGTCTTCACTTCAGTTCACTATCCCACAAGCCAATCATTCCTAGAAACACCCTCATTGACACACCCAGAAGATTCAATCTTAGGAGCCCCTTAATATTAGAGGCATCTTAATCTAATCAAGGTGACAATTCAGATTGATCACTACACACGTGATGAGTTAAATAGATTTCTGTGGTATAATTGTTAGCGTTTCCATTGCTGTGATTAAAAGACCTAACGAGAACAATTTTAGGAAGAAAAATTTATCTTAGGGCTCACAGTTTCATATCTCAGGCCACAGAAGAACAGCTCCATTCCTTGGGGCTTGAGGTGAGGCTGAACATCATGGCGGAAGGCATGACTCCAGAGAGCAGAGGGACTCCACATGAGATACAAAAAGTTCACTCCAAAGGCACGCCCCCAAGACCCACCTTCTCCAGCCACACCCTACCAGCCTATGAGATTAAATGCCTGATTGAATTAAGGCTCTCACAACACAATCATTTTACCTCAGCCTTCTTGAATTGTCTCATACAAGCTTTTGGGGAAAACCTTTAATCCAAACTGTGTGGGCTAGCCAGGAAATCCAAGTTATATTTAATATTTGTTTTTATAAACTGGGGAATACCAGTAATTCACTCCCATCCTTCACAAAAGATTATGGAAAATCTAGTCACATCCTGTACTTCTGCAGTTTGTAACTGGCCTAGCATTGGTAACAGACCAGTCTAGAGGTTGTGTTCTAACTGTCCTACTAATGGTGTTAGTTCTGGAAAAATTGGACTCTCTGCTTGAGATTAAATTGGAAAGAGAACACCATTTTCAGAATTCTTTTGATGACTTGTGGTCTCGCCATACGTTAGTTCTGTTAACTGTAGGCAAGTTCATTCACTTTGTGTGCTTCAGTTTCATTACCTGTGAGACAGAGGTAGTATTGGTACCTGCTGCTTTAATTTGCTAAGTATTACATGAGCCTACATATTACATATTACATAAGCACATGTGCTTAACACACAGTGAGTTGACTCCTAGTAAGTGCTGCTACCCTGCCTGCTCCTGTTTAGAGAGACAGAGACCAAAAATAGGTGTCAATTGCAAGCGGAATACTTCCCTCCACCCGTGTCCTCACACATGTGCACAAAGACACTCTCACACATTTGTACATATATACAAGAACTCATTTCATTTTTCTTCTGAACCTTTTGCAACTAAGTCACATCCTGACCCTTTAACTCTAAACACTTCATCTTATCTTTAAAAACCAAGATGTTCTCATCACCACAACAATATTATCAAAACTAAGAAATTTGACATTTATTCAATATTATACATATAACATATGTATACATATCATATAACATGTATTATTATAAGATATCTTATAATAAATTATAATTTTATAACATATAATATTCTAAGTAAATAGAAATAAAATTCATCTTGGGGACAATTTGAATTGTCCCCAAGATGTCTTTAATCACTATTTTTAAAAAATTAATCCAAGAATAAATCAAGATTACCAAGATTCTTTAATCTCTTTTATTCTAACACACAGACCCTGTATTTTTCTATCTTTCTTTCTTTCCTTTTTTTTTTTTTTTGACTTTGATGTTTCCAAAAATTCAAAGCGAGATGTTTTGTAGAATGAGAATGTCCTGCTTTATGGAACTTTCTATTTGCTTCTTCAGGGTTGAGTTCCAAATATACATTTCGGGAGGCAAAAAACATAAACCAAACAGACTTTCACACAATTAATTTTTTAAAAGAGAGAAAGGGACAGTGAGAGAGGGAGAGAGAGAGAAAGAGAAAATCAATTTTATTTAGTTTTTCATCTGGTTTTGTTGTTCCAATACTTTGTTGTGTATGTGGTGCTATGGTTTGAACCCATATCCTCATGCATGACCAGGCAAGTGCTGTAACTGCTGAGCCACTGCTCCAGCCCTCAAACAAGTAATTGTAAAAAGTAACTTCCTACCTCCAAAATGGAGATGGGATCTGTGGGTTGCATGTTGAGGGCATGGGACAGCCTCTTTCCCAAACTTTTACTGGAAACTTTTAGATACATTGCTGATTCCTACCTGAGTCCATTATTATACTAGGGGATGCAATGGTGAGTATTTTAAGACAAATTAACATTGTAATTAATTTTCTTCCCTAAAGAACTCTTTCCTGCCACTCCTCTGCGCCTTTAGTTCTCCCCACCCTCACCCCATCTGTTTAAGTAACACTGTAAGCTCATGTTCTCTTTTATTCAGTGCCTTATAAATTGACACCTTCATTATTTTATTTAATGCCCAAATTATTTCAGACATGGCAACTTGGAGTCCCTCCAAGATGGAGGTACTTACCTTTCAACCATTAGTCCCTAGCACTTCCCTGCTCTGGTGAACAAGATGCCCAGAGACTCTTTATACTTTCCCCTTCTCAGACCTGGAGATTGTCACTTTTCCCTCAAGGACTTCTGGTTCCTTTTAGTGATAAATGGTGTTTAGAAACCAAGACGGGGGCATCACTGCTTCTAGTACAAAATGAAGTCATTGGCGTGAGAGTCCTTGGCAAGATATAAAGTGCCATGGCGTCATGACTGCTGTTAGTGTCATCAGACAAGCACCGGCTTATTTGGAAGGATGCTAAGTAGCAGCACCAGCATGAGCTTCTCCGGGTTTAGAGAGTAAGTAGGAGACACAGGACATATGTGAGGGTGGAGGACAGAAATAAGCCGGCTTTGTCAGATTCAATGTGAATCCTCGCCTCATGACTCCAAGACAGTGAATAGAGCAGAGGAAAGGGCTGGGAGCTGAATTCACACCCTCCTCTAGGCCGCTTTGCTACTTAAACCTCAGAGAGTGAAGAAGAAGGTTATCTTGAAGAAGAAGGTTATCTTGTTCTGTGTATAGATTATAATCTTTTTTAAAGAATGGAATATTTATCTCACAAAAGGTGCAGCATAACTGTGATTACTCTGAAACTCTTTGTCATGTTATTTAGTAGGTCCTAAAGAAAAGTGCCATTTTGAGAATTTGAGACTTTAAAAATTAAAAATATATGACATCTTATTTTTTTTCTGGTGGGTGCAACTCCTATGTCACATTTAAGGAATTCATGTGGTGACAAGTTTGGGTTTCTTTGTGGGAAAATGAATTTTTGAGGGGTTTGCATCCTTGATTTCATTACAAATAAAAAGCATGCCTATTACCTATAATTTCATTTTTAATTCAAACTCTAAATATCCTTTGGTTTCATTTGCAGATTTTCCTACTAGAGCTATATCATTTGATACTAATTAAAACTTTGTCTCAATAATATACCCCTATGAGACAATAGGTTCTGATAAACTGGTCATGAGAGACAGATAGGCAAACAGGTGATCTGTGCTAATTGTAGGGAAGAAAAGCAGACTTGCCCAGATATCCAGAAACAGTATTTTATTTTTTGCATTTTAACTATGCCAGAACTGTTTTCTCTGCTACAGGGGTCAAAAATTGGGATGAGGATTGAGCAAAGAAGATACCCAAAGAGGCAATTGTTTTACAAGTCCTATTTTCATATAAAACCAGGCTAAAAATAGGAAGAAATAATGGAACAAAGGACTTGCAATTATTCTACTTTGGGATGTCCATTATTTTTGTATTTGGGTCTTTGTATCAGGTTCAGATGAGGGATGTCAAATGCCTGTACATGTGCTGGCTGCTGGGCTAGGCAAGCCAGGTGATCGAGTTTGGTCAAATGCTTTCCAGTTATTTCAGGAATCTCTCATTTTCCAATATGGAACAGAGGTGGCTGTTCTCACAGGAATTTAGTACTCATATAGAAAGACTTAGACTCAGGGACAGCTCAGGTCAGGTAGTCTGGGTTATGAGCTCTTTGATGTATTAGCAGTCTTGGGGAAGTTATCTAACCTCTCTGTATTTGCCCACAAATACAGTGGATATAATAATACAAACTTCCTTATAAGCTCTTAGTTTATTGCCTGCATATGTTTAAATAGAAATGCTAAGAAAATATTGTCATTTCTTTCCAATAGTTGAAGATTTTAAAATAATCCAGGACTGGGGATATACCTCTGATCACTTGCCTAGAATATGCCAGACCCTTGGTTTGATCCCCAGCACCACAGTGGGGTGGGGGGAATCCAATCAGCAAATGAATCAAACACTACTTCATGTTTGAATTATATTTTCTAACTTCACTTTGTTATGTATTTACTAACTTCCTTAGAAGTATAATATTTTTAAATAATTTTATGGCTCTCTGTAAACATGAACATATAGGTGAATACTGTATAAGTCTTATGTTTTGGAAATATCATAATGTCCAAGTTTCTATTTCTCAGTAATTTATTTATAACCCCTAGGTGTTTTGTAATTTAATTTAATAAAATATAATTTCCCCCTTTTACCTGGAGCACAAATCACAAGGCCACCTATATACTGGAAGTGTCAGTCTCTAGTTAAAAAAAAAACCAAGAGTGATTTCACATTGATCAAGTTCCAAAACAGAGGTTTTATTCCTTGACTCCACCCTAATTAAAAAATTAGGGACAATTTTTTTTAGTTAAATCATTAATGTTAGTTATCCACATAGCCCAGATAATTGAAAGACTTAAGTTACCAAAACTGTCTCTGGATATTCATTAGTTCCTGGGAACCACATCATTCATATTATACATATTACTGATGTGGACCTCTTGTCATCACAGTGTTTAGTTGGAGGACTGAGGTGTCTAATGTTACTCTATGCAACTTCTTTGACTATTACAGGAACAGTTTATATCACATATAGACTATATGAGAGTACAAAGCAATAGAATGCAGTTTTAAAAGCATACTTGTTGTTTAAAAGCATATGAGCAGAGTTCACATTCAGCAGTTTCATTGACCTGAGTCCCGGTTTCCTCATCTACAACATGGAGACAATAATATAGGCATGTTTAATACAGACTGGTTTAAATGAAGAAATATAAGTAAATGCTTTAAAAAAGTGCTTAATCCTTAGTAATAACCTGATCAAAGTTGCATGTAAGTAATTGAGATCCCTGGGAACACCTGTTCTTTAGAGATCATCAGAATCCAGATTTGGATTAAGGTTAACCCCATTGCTACCACCTCCTTCTCTTTCTCTAGAATAGTTCTCTGGCTCACAGTGAAGTCCCTTGGGTTTTCTCAAACTAAATTAAATGTATGCCTGGAATTCCCAGTTTCCAGAACCACTACCAAGCTATGCAGACCAAGTTAATAACCATTCATCAGGACATCAGGATATCTCCCCTTTTATGTGCTGGCTGTGCTGCGCCCAAGTCCCTGGAAAGATTTTGGTCCTTTCCCATGATAAAAAATAAAGTCTGTGAGAGCTACAGGAATGTTGAACTTTAATCCAACACGAGAGGTATCATAGTCACCTTACGTTTGCTTTGCAATTGAAAGTATAAATCCTTTTCTGTGACTACCTGTTCACAAGCATCAAATTCAAATCTTGCCTTAAGAGATGGAAATGTGGTGAGCATGAATGGTGAAGGCAACTTAATTGTGTGATTAACATTTATAGACTCTTTGTAAAGTACATGTCATGGATACAATTTTGGAACCCTCTTTATATTATCATTTGTCTTTTAATAGTCAGTATGAAATGAAGGTCAGGTAATCTAAAATGTCCTTGATTAGAGCATTTTTTCCCTGGGTTTCACCTGTTATTACTGATTGCAGCTAATAAAGAAGAAATAATAAGAAAGGGAAAATTAACAGAAAAAATAAAGGGAAATCATCAAATGTCATGTCCTTTAAAAATGAATTTCTAATTTTAATATAATCTTTAAGAGTAAAAAGATATTGATGTAATTCTTTATTACTTTGTTCTAATTCGATTCACTGTACTTTGTACAAATTCATATTCATACATAACTTGACCTCTGCACTGCGTATTTCAAACTCATTGGTTTCATTGGCGCAAGAGGCAAATACCTTCACATTTGGTGAGAAAGCAATTTATCTTAGTTATTTCATTTTTCAAACTGTTCCATGAACTGGTGGCACCAAAATTCCCTGGACTGGTTGAAAAATAGACTCCTGAATTGCATCACACAGAGGTAAGATGCCAGCTCAGTGGAGTTCAGAAATAATGTGCAAGCCACAGTTGTGGGTTACAATTTCACAGTCTCTTCCCCATAAAGGGTGCTGGGGAGCAATGGCCTGGTCTTGCCTTCTAACTTGCTGTTATCTTTGTTGTTTTGAACCACAGGTGCAAAGAATTTAGCTCCTCACAGTCCTCATTTTTTTTTCTTTTTTTTTTTTTTTTTATCTTCAGAGTGAGTCTCTTTCCTTGCTTCATGGTACTTTAACTGTTTTCCTTTTGCTGGAGTGCCACCCCATTCCCCTCCCCCACATAGTCTCATCACAGTGCTTGATTATATCTATCGCTCCCTAAGAGAGATGCCATTCTGTTTATCCCCCTTTCCACTCAATAAGGTTGTATGCGTCCCAGGTTCAAAGCTAACAACTGAACAGGACTCCAGGACTCCTCCAGGATTGTGTGACTTGTATCTGTGCTCCTTGCTGGGGGCACCTCAGTTGAAGCTTCTGTTGCAGTAATACCCAGTCAACCACTTCATGCAGGTCCACTGCTTGGCTGGTTACCTTGTGATCAGGCTTTGTGAATATGCTCACTGTTTAATCTGCTTTTAAATCTGGTCTTTAGGGGCTGGAGCGGTTGCTCAGTGGTTTCGGCGCTTGCCTAGCAAGCACGAGGACCCGGGTTCAAACCCCAGCACCACATACACAACTAAGTGTTAGAGCAACTAATGCCATGTGAAAAACTAAATAAAGTTGTTTCTCTCTTTCTCTGTCTCTCTCACTGTCCCTCTCTCTTTAAAAAAAAAAAAAAATCTGGTCTTTAAAATCTCCTCTTCCGGGGCTGGAGTGGTGGCTTGGCTGTTACAGCGCTTGCCTGGCATGTGCAAGTACGCGAGTTCAAACCCCAGCACCCACATACACAATGAAGTGTCTTGAGTAGTGAAGGTTACTTGAAAAACTAAATAAAAGTTGCTTCTCTCTTTCTCTCTATCTCTCACTCTCCCCTCTTTCTTTAAAAAAAAAAAACTCTCCTTCTTGATGGTGTTTTAAGCTGGCTGGATAACACACATTGGGAGGAATTGCAAAGTCAATGGGAAATGTCTTTCAATTACATAATGGAATGACTTATATCTCAGTTTCCCTTAATGAGTTATTTCTAGCTGTGATTTATATGTTCTTAAAAATATCAGTCATAAGTGCTTTCTAACTCAAAGTTGTTTTTCTTTTTCTCACATCTGGCATAGAAATTTGTGATCTTGCTCTCTGAGGCCATTAGCTTTTTGTTAACTAGCCTGTTACTAAGAGTGTGATAGAAATTCACAAATCCTTCTTCACTGTATAAAAACATGTGTCCTTTGCTAAACAGCATCATTTATCAATGTAATATGCACTCAATTCCAAAGTCACAAATAAAGATTGCTTTCTCCTATTATTTGTCTGTGTGCAGTATTAGTGTCAGGGTCTCTGGATCAAAACACTATCTTTGAATCTCTTAACTGGTACACAGACATCTGAAAAGAAAATTATTCTAAGCAAAGATTTTTTTGTTTTTTAAAATAAGCAACCAAGCATTTAACCTAAAGAAGCACACAGCCAGCCAGTCAATAGATACCTTGTGTCTGTTTTTCACTATCCCTCCCTTGGCACCTGCTGACTGTGCACCCCCAGGCCATAGGCATATTGAGGGTGACATTCTCTCTTTCCAAGATAGTCCTCTTGAGAGGATGCACTTAATTGATGCTGTTGGTAAAACTGGACAGAGCTCATTTGCATATCATCAATACATGTGAGTCCTGAGCAGAGCGTCAAATATCCAAATTAAAATATTCCCTGTCAAGGACTTGCTATGTCTAGCAAATTCTGGAGTATTGCTGATCACAGGTGGTTGGTGAATATCGATGCTGAGCAGCATTTATAAGGCTGTATTGGAGGGTGTTGTGAAACTTAAGATTTCTTTAGAACAATGCCCCTGTTTAAAAGTTCTCTCATTCAGACCCAGCTGGGCATTCAGTAATGCCAACCACTGAATGAGATCTTTGAAGTGCCTCAGCCTGCTTCACCTGTCAGACTGGCTCGCTGCTGTACAAATGAAACCCTATTTGCTTCCAGCTCTCTTAATCCTGAGACTCTTCTGTACCAATCTCCTTTATTTTTGCCCTTCCTTCTGATCCACTGGTCTTGACACTGCTAACACACACCATCAGTTTTCATTTACGTCCTTTTCTCAAGTGATGCTCAGATAGTACACTTAGCATTTCTGTGCTGTTTTATCACCCTCATAACCCACTCCCCCTTGTTTTAGTTCTCTGTCATAAAATAGTCTTTCTTTCACTGCTCTTGCCTTTGAACTGAATGTCATGAGTGTCAGTCTCAAGATTTTCCTTTGTGCATTTCTTAAAGCAGGCTTTATGTCCCTTTCTCTCATCAGCCAATCCATCAATCTTACACTTTATTGAGAAAACCCAAATTAAAATAAGAAATTGTAAGATTATAAGGAGGCTTTGCCCTCTAAAAAAATTTGCATCTCCAGCTTTTATCTAATATGCCACCTTTTTCTCTTAGGTGTTACAGCAGAGAGTAGCTGTAAACTGAGCATTCGATTACCATTTTCCTTTAGTTCTGCTAGAAAGTAAATAGAAACAGTGCTCAAGGACTATGCACAATGTCCACAATAACAACACATTTTTCTCCCCATTTCTCATTCCATTTTTCTACTCGACATTCACACAGCAAATTAAGATTATTTACTGTCCTCCAATGCAAAAAGAATCTATTAGCGCTGGGCACTGTGGTGCATGCCTGTGATCCCAGT
This sequence comes from Aplodontia rufa, assembly GCA_004027875.1. Taxonomy (NCBI): domain Eukaryota; kingdom Metazoa; phylum Chordata; class Mammalia; order Rodentia; family Aplodontiidae; genus Aplodontia; species Aplodontia rufa. The sequence goes on along the minus strand of PVKS010007123.1, from coordinate 5,508 downwards.
CACTTAGGAGACTGAGGCAGGAGGATCATAAGTGCAAAGCCAACCTCAGCAACTTAGTGAGACCCTTTCTTCAAACAAAAAAATAAAAAGGGCTGGGACCTGGCTCAGTAGTTAAGCACAATGGGTAAGCTCCACTTGGCTCAATCCCTTATCTATCTATCTGTCTGTCTGTCTATCATCTATCTATCTGTCTGTCTATCATCTATCTATCATCTATCTATCTGTCTATCATCTATCATCTATCTATCTATCTATCATCTATCTATCTGTCTATCATCTATCTATCTATCATCTATCTATCATCTATCTATCTATCTATCTGTCTGTCTATCTATCTGTCTGTCTATCTGTCTATCTATCTATCTATCATCTACTTCTCTCTCTCTCTCTCTCTTTCACACACACACACACACACACACACACACACAATCAAGTACTGCCCCTCTTTAGTTCTTTGTTGCTGAGGATTGAAGGAATGACATCAGTTGAGAATATTGAGATAAATTGATTTTCAAAGCTTAGAAAAGAGTAAGCAAGATAACTCCTTACCATTTTTCAAAAAGAAATCAGGAATTTGTATTTAATGTCATGCAGCGTATGTCTGATTTTTAGCATTTGTGTTTGTGCCATCACCCCGTCTTCTTGTAAATTGTAATGGCTTACTTGTGGAAGAATTTGATAAAATGAAGGTTCATTTCCTGAGTCCAGGAAGATCAGCCAAGAAATTCATGACTCATGAAGAAGGTTGTGCTTGATTGACTACTACATGAAAATTTTATTTAGTAAAAAATTTTCCACACTAATTTTCCTTCATTGGCTTGCCCATTTCTCCTGCAAATATTGTTTTCCTGTAAACTTATATCTACACTAGTATAAGAAAGTATTTTATATCAACTTTTAGGTTACTGAAAGATGGAGATAAATTTGCAAGTTATAACTGAGGATTCACAAGCAGATAAGAAAAAGTGCCTGAAGAACTTTCTTAAGATTAAATAAATATTTTTAAGACCTGAAGTAAAGGAGTAATATACTCAGAATGGCTATTTATGCCAAAGATGAAAACTTGGAACTTGTATATTTAAATATTTACCTAAGATCCAAACTAAAAGAAATAACTTACACCACATGTTTTATCTTGTGATCTCTGATCTCAGAGTTAAAAACTCTTGGAGAGGAAATGATACTATTTATAGGAGAATTTTCATTTCAATTTCAATCCCTCATGCATGTCTTAATTAATAGTTATTGAACATTTATTGTGCACCAGTTGTATACCAGACCCATTTCTAGGTACTGGGAATATATTAATGAACTAAACAGGCAAGCAGTCCTGGCTTCTTGAAATTTGCAATTGAATGAGGAGAGACAATAAAGAATTAGCAGAACAAATAAGTAAATTATGTGTAGTATATGAGAAAGTGAAAGAGTTGAAATTACATATTACAGTATAAGATAGGATAGTCAGGTGAAGCTTCATTGAGAAGGTAATATTTGAGGGAAGACTTAATAAAAATGATTAAAGTTGTATGGAAGAAAAGTGTCCCATACCCTAAATTTAACTATAAAACATTTTTAACTTATTCAAGACATGGAGTATATAATATGATTTTGATATAGTATCTTTTGATGTAACATTTAAGATTCCCCATAACACTTGATGATTTCAAAATTGGTCAAATAAATTAAGGGCAGTGATTATGTTATGACTTGCACTATATTATTATCATTATATTATAGTGTATTTTCATCTATACTTCTAAGATAGGGAGTGATTTCAACAATATGTTTAAAACAAGTACAAAAGCCTAAATTATCAAACAATGAAGTTCTTTAAAATCAGGCAAGCATACTTCTTACTCATGTGACTCCATATTCTGCTAAGAATAGACCAGAAAGGTTGAAAATAAAATGGTGAAGTCTTTCTCAACTATAGGAATGCTTGATTTCACATGTATATTATTTAAATATGAACTGATAGAGTCTGAAGTTATTCTGAAAGTAAAAATCTGTATTCTAGCCTTATGTCTTTTATGTACAGTCTACTTATGTAATATGTAGTCAGTCTTAAAATAGAAAATTCTTAATTCTGTTTAATTTCTTCCTCTTCTGATATGTTACAAGTGTAAATGAGAAAGTGTTAGTTTTATATTTAATTTATCTCTTCCTCTTCTGATACCGTATAGGTATTAGGCTGAATTACAAACTAATTGGCTCAGAAGTCCAGGGATTGAATTTCTCCTCTACCATTTCCCAGCTATGTGTCCTTGGGCACATTACTAAACCTAACTAGGCCTTATTTCTTCAACTATAAAATAATAATATGACTCTTAGAATTGTTGAGTAAAATACCATACACAAAAGGTTTGACACATTATAGGTATTTAGCCATTTTTATCAGAATCATGTCACAAGCTTTTTTAATTGGTCAATATTAGAGTAAACAATCGAATTTAAACATCTGAAAGCCAGGCCAGGGCCATATATAATAATGCATCATAATATGATGATTTATGGTTATTTTTCCTTTCTTTCTCCTTCTTCTCCCTCTCCTTCTCCTCGCCTTTTGGTATCATCGTGATTCTGAGAAAGTTAAGAGCTTTAAGATAGTATGTACTGTGGAAGTTTTGGAAGCCATTATGAAAGAAGCAGAATTCAAGTGGAACAGTAGGGAATTGTAAGCTTTGGGTTGGAAGAAATGAACTAGGGATTATGGTAGGCATTGAAAGACACAGGCTTCTTGTGAAAGAAAGAATACTAAAAGCACCTTAAGTGTCCATTCTTTAGTCACAATAATGTAGTTCAATAAGGATTGCTGCAAGACAGTTCTATTTGTCAAAATGTTCCTAAAATACATATTTTACTTGTTGTTTTTCACAGTTGTGATTTATTAAAAGCCAATGTAAAATGTCCTGTCCCAGGAAAACGTTCCTTTACAGCTGATTTATTTAACATATAAATAGTAATTATATTGTCTTCATTTATGCAGCTATGATTGCATGTCATATTTAAAATATCTGCAAAATGTCTGCTTATATAAAACCCTTCTGCATAATGTTCTTTACAGATTCCAAAACTTGCTATGAGCAGTCCCTGCACCCATGACACCATAATACCTGTTATGGTTGTTATTACTGTTGAGGTATAGCTTGTGTTGGTAGAGTACACCCATCCTGATCCTTCGCCATCTCCCAGTCACTGCTGCCCATGTCAAGACGGCAGGGCCAGGTCGATGCCATTCCTCCTCCTGCTCCCACAAACATAGACACCATTCTGACTCCTGTCTCTAAATAGTCATCGTGTCTGTTCTTGAATGTCATATAAATGGATATACTGTGTCCTCTTCTGTGTCTGGCTTCTCTCACTCAGCTATGCCTGTGAGATTCATCTGTGCAGTTGTCTGTAGTACTATTTTTTTCTTAACTATATATGTAATCCATTATATGAATGGACTACAATGCATTCTACTGTTGTTGATAATTCAGTTGGTTTCCAGTTTGATGCTTTTATGATTAAGCTACTGATAGGATATTTGTAAGCATGTGTAGATGGAAGATGTATTCATTTCTCTTGGATGTCTACCTATAAATGGAATTACTGGGTCAAAGGGTGGACACACATTTAGCTTTTATTTTTTTTATTTTTTTTTAAGTAATTTTTTTTTTAGAGAGAGGGACAGTGAGAGAGACAGAGAAAGAGAGAAACAACTTTATTACTTTATTTAGTTTTTCACATGGCCTTAGTTGCTCCAACACTTGGTTGTGTACGTGGTGCTGGGGTTTGAACCCGGGTCCTCATGCTTGCCAGGCAAGCGCCGAAACCGCTGAGCCACCGCTCCAGCCCCCACATTTAGCTTTTAGACACTGACTGGCAGTTTTCCAAAAGGATTGTAATAATTTATAGTCCCACCAGCAATGTGTGAGTTCCAGGTGTTCTACCATTACCATTTTCTTTTCAACCTCTGAACAGCATTTTATTCCCGACATAGTTCTAACAATTATTTTTCATTATTGCAACTCACATGGCATTTTTTATTTTCATTCTTAAATTTTTTAAAAAGAGGAACAGTGTGCGTGTGGGAGAGAGAGAGAGAGAGAGAGAGAGAGAATCAATTTTTTAATTTAGCTTTCATTGCTCCAATACTCTGTTGTGTACGTGGTGCTGGGGTTTGAACTCGCATCCCTGCGCATGCCAGGCAAGCGCGGCAACCTCTGAGCCACTGTTCTAGCCCCCTCACATGGCATTTTTTAAAAAGTAGTTTGTTTGTTTGTTTTAAAGTATGGTTCAATTTACTTTGGAAAAAGTATCTAAGCACATAGGACTTTGGGTACAGCCATTCCAGCAGCCTGGAGGGTTAGAAAAATACAGCTTTTAAGCTAACTATTTCACTAAATTGCTGTCAGACTTTGAGAACTGACAATAAGACAAACCTTTCCCTTTTTCTGTCTCTGTCTTGCTAATTACAGCATTCCATTAGCTTCATTTTGATAAGTGAAATGAAAATACTGTTGCAATAAAAAAAAAGAGGATAAGTGGAACACAGTGGTCCACGCCTGTAAACCCAGCAGCCCAGGAGGCTGAGGCAGGAGGATCACAAGTTCAAAGCCAGCCTCAGCAACTTAGCAAGGTCCTAAGTGACTTAGCAAGAACCTATCTAAAAATGAAAATAATAATAATAATTAAAAAGTGCTGAGGATGTGGCTCAGTGGTACAGCACCCCAGGTTCAATCCCTGGCACCAAAAATAAAATAAAATAAAATAAATAAAAAATCTGAGAAATTATTATTTCTAAAATTACTTGTACAAAATTTTCCAGTGAAGTGTGAATATTTCCAAAATTCAAAATGATACATAATCAGCCTGAAAAGGTATTATAAGCCTATAATCTCAGTTATGTGGGAGACTGAGGCAGAAGGATCACAAGTTTGAAGCTACCTTGTGCCATTTAACAGGACCTTGTCTCATAATAGAAAATAAGAGAGACTGGGGATATAGCTCAGTGGTAGAGCATTTGCCTAGCATGTGTGAATTCCTGGATCCAAGCCACAGTACCACCACCACCACAAAAAAAAAAAAAAAAAAGGCAGTCCATAATCCTAAAATAATTTGGAATATATTTATATATTTATACTTACATGTGAATAAGTGTATGAGTGATTTTTAGAGAAAATCACCACATTGAGATTTAAAATGAAATTGCCAAGCCAAATTCCTGTCATGATGAAGAAAAGAGATTAAAGCCTGATTGAAGAGCAATGGGAAATTGGTCTAGTTATCTTATCTTAATCTTCATCGTACTTATGTAGAATGCATACTTCCCGCTGCAGGCCAAGTCTAATTCAAATCACAGTAAAGATGCGAGATGACCTGACCGTGGGTGGGTGACCCATTTGTCAGTTTGCTCCTCCTCCCCCTCCTCCTCCTCCTTCTACCTCCTGCTCCTCCTCCTCCTCCTCCTCCCGCTCCTCCTCCTCCTCTTCTCCCCTTCCTCATGCCAGGATATCTGCTGGC